>JAYMFT010038796.1:0-30291 GCA_038088735.1 Panulirus argus | reverse complement strand
TGTGACGCAGCAGCTTGCCGAGTATTCCGTGGTCTAGCTAGTGGTGGGGGCACACAAGCAGCCAGCTCTAGGGAGCATAAGATTCAGAAGCAGGTTCGGGTCGGGGGGAATCAGGCGTAGGTTTGATGAAGGTTTCATGAGACGTGGGTAGTTTTTCGGGTCCGGTCTGTGTGGCGATTGTACACATAACTGGCTTGCATTTCACTTTCGAAGCAAAGGATTCACTGGGTTGCGGAGTCGCTTAAGATTCCATAACCCTCTTCCTAGCCTCGCCGTATGAAATGTTGACTGTTTTCACCGAATAGACTTCCAGACTTCCCTCTCAAACTTGAACCGGGGACAATCCCGGTCCGAGCTTGGATGGTTGCCCTTGCAGTTGACACACAACATCCGATTACCCGTGTAACCGTCAGTAGTATGACCCTCACCGGCACACTTCCCACATCCAGCAGAATTAGTACAGGATTTTTCGGGGTGGCCATATTCTTGACACTTGAAACATCTTAGGGGGTTTGGAATATATGGTCTGACCTGGCATCGCTTATATCCAATAGCAATTGCTTCTGGTAGTTTTGATTTTCCGAAAATGAGGTTGATTAAGGGGGTTTATGTCGCTCGTCATTAGTGTATTTCGTGATGAACCGGGCAGCAATGACAACCTCGTCTGAGAGTTCTTTTACTATGTCATCCTCCGACATGTCCATGACATCAGGGCAGAAGATTACTCACCAGCATGAGTTCATCGATATGGGTATGGAGACAATGACATCGTAAACGTGGAACTTCTTCAACTTTTAAAGGTCAGTTACCTGGTTCGATCCTGGTTCGATGATTTGACCTTAACGAGTAAGTCGCCACTTGCCAGTTTCCTGACCGTCTCAACGGCCCCCGCCCAACCGTCAATAACCTTCATGATCAGGAAGGTCGCGTGAATGTTTACAGAATAGGCATTTCTACTTATCTGAGGTCGTTCACCATCACTACCTCCTACGGGGACAGAGGATGGCTTAATTTGGTCCATCCTGAAGGGGGCTTAGCCCCAGTATCCGGAGTGGATAACCACCCCGGATAGAGGGGATAAAAAAAAGTTAATTAGCCTCAAAAAAAAAAATAAGGCAGTTAGTTGAGCAATAAAGGTTTAAGAGTAGGGCCGGACGCTAAAAAGCCAGGTTGAGTTCTCCTGCCGTCACCTCAGTCAAAGAACGATATTACACAATTAGCCTTCACATATTTATTGCACCCTAATAAAATCAAACCAAAAAATAATAAAAGGGTAAGCGCCAATGGGGAGGGAATCAGCTAAGACCTAGCTATAAGCAACTCTACACTCAGCAAGGCAGCTGGAACGCGACTGCTGCTGAGCTAGAAGTACGGGTGAGGCCAAGCGGCAATGGGTCATAACCAGAAGTTTCACTATTGAACCAATTGCTTGGGTAGGTCTCTATAACAAATGACAAGAAAAACTCATGCGAGGTGTCTCGGTTTTCTATTTTCATTAAGAAAACAGCTTTTATACTCATGATTAATGATACTTAATATTTTCCATTAATTGACAGCTTAGTTAAGTTTATAAGTGAGGACCCCATGGACGTAAACAAGGCAACAGTTGTTTGTCATTCGGCACAACGTGACGCTGGCTCGTTGGACCGCATGAGGTTGTTGCTAATGATGTGTTAATCCCTGACATGACATGACCAAATTTCTTGCAGTTAATAGCCGGATATCTCTCTAATTAGGAAAAAGAAAATGAAAATGTTAATTACCAAGCGTTGAAACTGCAGAGAAAAAAAATGTACAATATTTAATTGTTTTGCACTTCTTACACCGGTCATCACTGCATGTTACTGTTTTCATACATCGCTTGTCTGTATTTCAATTTTCTTAATATGGAAGGTAGGACGAAGAGCCAAGTAAGGAGTACTCCTCAAAGGCTCAAGTTGGGGTGTTTTGATATGTATGGATGTAGCCAAAATGAGACGAAAGGAAAGTATGTTTGAAGAAAGGAACCTGGATGTTCTGGCTCAGAGTGAAACAAAGCTCCAGGGTAAAGGGGAGGAATGGTTTGGTAATCCTAGGAAGAGAGGCAGGGGTTGATGTGAAGACCAAAGCGAAGGAAGAGGTAGTACTATAGCTGAAGCCCGAGAAAAAGTGTAAGGAGGTTAACTCCAAACTGATGTGCGTTAAAATGAAAGCAGATTGCGAGAGATTGGCGATTATTAGTGCTTATCCACCTAGCTATAAGAAGAAAGATCAAATGAGGTAAGTGTTTTGGGAACATCTAAGTGGGTGTCTCAGCACTTTTGATGCAGGAGACCGGGTATTAGTGATGGGTGATTTAAATGCGAGGATTGGTAATGTGGCAGTTGATGGTATAACTGGGAGACGCGGGACATTCAGTAAGGTGAATTGGAATGGTAAACGGTTTGTGAAATTGTGTGCTGAAAAAGGAGCAGTGATTCGGAAGAGGGACATACATAAGTATACGTGATTTAATAGAAAATATGGCGATAAAGCATTATTGGATTATATACTAACTTATCGGTACCATGCAAGAGAGAGTATTGACAAAGACCATAGAGTCTTAAACAAGGGAGATTTTACAGGATTAAGACACCGCACATTAAAAGAATTATGCCTTTTGATTGCTAATTAATTTTTCTGTTTTATTAGCATATAATGGAAAAATGTCTTTATTGTACAGAAGTTACAAAAATTGTCAAATTAATCCACTGGCAGTGTAGGTGCTGCCTGACTCCGCCTGATCGAGATTACAAAACGAGCGAAAAGCCACTGGTGCCAAGGCTCATATCACTGAGCGTACAGTCTTGCCAAAGAATTTCTCACATTTTCATGCTATTGTTAAGTAAACCAGCCTTGGGCTACACTGGCCTCTGGACAGAGCCCTGGGTTACAGCAGGTTTCTTTCGTGTAAAGGCGTCCTGTGGTACTTATAGGAAAAAAATACATAAAACGGCAGTGTAAAAAGGTCTCCCTAAACATCGAAATGAAAACGGATTGCAGTAAGATCAGTGAAATTAACAGTAATACTGTAAGAGACCCAGTTGATAACGAAATTCACGTTTGTGCTACCAGTTTATTGTTTTTTTGTATATATTTTCCTGAGTTTGTTTCGCAGTTTGGATTACAGTCATGCGACGCCACACTTCCTGTTACGTGTTGGTAAGCGCCATACTGATAATCTCATCCTCCTACTCGGAATCCACAACATATAGGAATAAAGTTTTGAAACTGAAAACAAATAAGAGAATTCATCATTCAAATGCGTTTCCTACAGTAATACAGAATTATTTCACCGAACATACTTCATTCACGTTGGATATATGTGAATTTTGTAGTTTACGAAGACCAGATTTCTACTGCCATCCTAAGTAATTTCGGTGACTATAAATCATTTAAAGACACACATTCAAGCAATAAACTGCTAAACAAAGATTTCGTTAGTCGATTCGGTCTCCTACAGTATTAAATGTGGATTTCACCCACCCTGCTATACTTAGAATTTGCTATGTGATGTACCTGCATATACCAACCGGTGAAATACACCTGAAATACTGAAGAAAACCCAGTCGACATAAGAAATTTATGTTATATTGGTAGTTTATAACTTTAATGTAGCATTTTTCCTGATTTGTGATCCACTATCTATTGCCTTGGAGTTGACACGTACTGTTCTCGTAAAATTGACATAATTGTTGTTATAAACACAAGCTCTAATGATACCTAGCTTACTATACTTTATCAGATGTGATGTGGCATGTACCCCACTTCCACACCCAGGCCAAGACTATTGCATGCATATCTTTTTCCTGAATCAATGTATAATATTCAGCCTCTCTACCCGGGAGTCTTAAAAGTACCTAAGCAGTAATCATCATAGTAATACATTCCATAAATTCTACTTGTACCAAGAACATCACTTGTCACCACCTGCTTCCCTTTCCACAAGGCCCCACACACCTTTCCCTATTTCTCCGACCGCTATCCCTTGGTTTAACCCACCGTCATCACATTTTCCCCAGTACACCATATCACTCCAGTTCACTGTATCCCTTACAAACCTTCCACCTCCTACATATTCAGACTCAAACACTCAAAATGCCCTGAACTCCATCCTTCTACCTCCATGTTTCCTTGTTCCATCCAAATCTTACATGTATACCCCCTTAGTCATCCTCCCCATATATGTATATCAAAATAATTTCAGCACCCCCTTTTCTGCTTTCTTGCTTTCATGCCCCTTAACCCATCATTTATTATTTTATGAACCTTCTTCAGATCACATATTGTCCTCAAATGTTTCATTCCCAATGCAACCGCCCACTTCTGAACCTTATTATTTAAGGTGTACACCTGGCATCCATACAATCCAAACTACTAAACCATCAAACAACCCTGTCTTTACAATCATCAACAATAAGCTCGTTCCACACCCTCAATGAGCCAAGGACCTTTGCTCACTTAAGCGCCTTATGGTTCACTTCAGATTCCAAACTTCTATTTGCTGTCATCTAAAACATCCTACATCCGCCATGATCTCGGCATTCAAACTCACTTTCTACTGCTAAACCCAATGACTGCTTTTACTCATATTTACCCTTAACCTTCTCGTTTCACACATTCACCCAAACTCAGGCACTAGCTTCTGCAATATCTCAGTCGAACTTGCCACCAGCACTGTGTCATCAGCAGACAATAATTGATTCACCTCCCAGGCCCCCCAACCCCAACAGACTACACACCTGCTCCTCTCTTCAATACCCTTTCATCTCCCTCATCACCCCCCCTCCCCCTGTGAACAAATTAAACAGCCATAGTGACATCACACACCTCTGCCGTAAACTCACATTCATCCAAAAGCACTCAACTTCCTCGCACAAATGCCTTCTTCTCGATAAAAACTCTTCACTGCTTCAAGTAGCTTTCTTTCCACACCATATTTTTGTAACACCATCTAAACAGCATCTCTATCAACCCTGTCATTTGCTTTTTCCAGAGCCATACTTACCACTTACAAATATTTCTGTTTCTCAAAGTATTTCACACAATTTTTTTTAAAGAAAAAACCTGATACATACATCTTCTACCACTCCTGAAGTCCTGCCTAGGCTGAAGCTCTGTGCATGCCACCTATCTTATCTATCTATATCTCTGACGCCTGTTGCAACTGGAACTCTCTCAAATGGGTGGCCATGGTAACAGTCTCCATAACTGAAGAATGCCAGTGCTGCTGCTTAACCTTTAGTGCCTCACCCTTATCAGACCACTGGCAAAGGGCAAGTCTAGTACAGTGTTTGCAGAGGCTTCTACCTAAGTTCCTAATGACTACTTCTATCTTATGTTCCTACATTCTTCTTCTACCTTAAGTTTCTACACAATGCTCCTGCCTATATGTTCCTACCTACTACTTCTATATACTGCTCCTACCACATTGCCAAAAGACAGGGCTAGCGCATGGTGCTCACCGTGGGAAAATCTAGTTACAAAAAATGAGCAGCATGAGTTAAGTGTTGTCAAGTGTTAAATATGACGAGGAGAGATTGTATGCTTGTTGACAGAATGCCAGTTGTCCACATGTTAGCGAGGAAGAAAGAGGAGACAGCTACCTGGGTCAGAGGAGTAAAAATTGACAACCACTAAAGTGCTGGCTCACTAAGCAGATGTCACTAACCCTCCTGATAACCAGGTGGGTAGTACTAATAATATACCTCCCTGGTTGTTGGCTACCTACCACCCTTTCGTAACCACCAATCTACAACTTACCAAGTGCACTCATCAAACTTACACATTTATAATTTAAAGGGAGAGCACACATTTTGGGAAGAAGGGCAGATCTGCAGTCTGTCATCGGTGGGTTGGCTTGGAAGGTGCATCAGTCGTTATTTGTGTTATTTGCTGACAATATGGTGGCAGATTTAAGTAAGAAATTGTAAAAGTTGGTTTCTCAGTTTGGGAGTGTGTGAATGGAGAAGGTTGATAGTCAGTGTGAATAAAAGCAAGATTATTAGTTTTGGCAGTGCAAAGAGACAAGTTGGTTGGAGTCTGAATGAAGAAAACTTATAGGAAGTAAACTGTTTTAGATACTGAGGAGAGGGTATGGCAACGAATGGAACCATGGAAGCTGAAGCGAATCGTATGGTGAGTGAGGGAGGCAAAGGGTCCTGGGCACAACGAGGAATGTGTAGAAAGAACTCTCTATTTGGGAAGGCAAAGATGGGTATGTCTGAAGGTAAAGCAGTACCAACAGTGTTGTATGGATGCTAGGTGTGGGCTCTCAGTGAGAATGTACAGTAGTAGGTGAATGTTCTGGATATGCAAAGTTTGAGGAAAATATGTGGTGTGAGGAGGCCTGATCAAGTTGGAATGATAGGGTAAGAGAGAGGTGTGGTAACAAGAAGAGTATGGCTTTGGTTTTATTTTCCATTCTTTACCTCCTGTAGGAGACAGAAGAGGCCAGTAAGCAGGAACATCACACACTTTCAGTCTACAGAACACATGATCTTGTTCTAGTTTGTTTCATTTTGTATTAAATTAACTGTAAGTAAGCCTAAAATCATAATACTGTTTTTGGTGTATATTAGTGACAGAAATACAACAGAACAAAGTGAACTGATAATTCAGAAAAAGGGTAGAGAAAAAAATAGCAATCTTTTTTTCTTTATATAAAAACACATAGGTGAACAGCATTGCTAATCAAGCTTTCATATCCCTGAGAATGAACAGGATAAGGATATCAGTCATCAAAATCCCTGTGAACCTAAATATGCAAGTTGGGGTCAGACCAACCACGCTTTGGACAGATCTTAACAAAAATTCAGATACCCCTAGTGTGGTTGAGAAAGCAACATCTTTTCCCTAAATTATGGATTACATATACAGTAAAGCATTTTACTTCTTGAAGAAGAGCTTAAATTGCAACATAAAGAATCCATAGTTTTATATCATGAATGGAATCTCATTTAATTTTGCTTCACAAGTGATAATCTTAAGTAGGAATTATTTGTGAATTAGATTATTTCCATCTTTTTTGTTTACCATATATTCCAACTGCATGTGTACCACTTAAGGGCAAAAGAACAAAAAAAAAAAAGCAATTTTCCTTAAAATTATTGATCAATAACATTAGACAATTTCTGGAATAAGTGACTCTATTAACTGTCAACAGTCACAGTAAACTATATTCTTACTGAAAAAATACAAGGAGTTTCAGTACCTTAAACCTGGAATTACTGTTTCAGTAAACAAAGGAAATTTTTACCAAGGAAGACAGGATGGGATTGCCTTGAGGGATGCATGATTAATTCCCCTGTACACCCCCTTGGATTTTAATGACTGAGTTAATACTGTCAGGCAAGAAATTATAATTCGTAATACCAAGTTTAGTAATCTATTTCTTGTTTTCATCCAATTGCATCATCATATACAGTGCTCACCAATGACGTTGGTGCAAGGGGGGCTTCAGCAAAACCATCAAGGATAAATATGAAATAAAACCATGAAAACTGTATTCACCATGAACTAGTTCTTTATTGGTTTTTCTTTCCTCTTTATACACTCCTTGAAATGTCCAGAAACTTAATCAGCAAGTTATGAAACCAATTAGGGTCCAACTTTGCCAAAATTTCACAAATGACCACCTTCAGCTTAGCTGGGAAGGCAAAGTACCCCTGTTAAGAAATTTCATATTCATAAGCACCCAAAAGTTTTCTATTGAACTAAAATCCTGTGAATTTCTGGACAAGTCACCGAAAAACTCCACCACACAGTCCTTAAGCCAGTCACTTACTAATCTGGTAGTGTGACAGGAAGCCCCATCCAGCATGAAGACTTCGGTCTTGCACTTTTTGAACAAATCCGGGAGATGGTCACACAGTAGCTTGAGGTAACTATGTCTGTTCTTAGTTTCACTTTTCAGAGGCAAAACTACAAGGTACCGTCCCCAACACCATAATAACTGAAACAACTCATACCATAAGTGAAGCAGGGAACTTTACAGTGCTTGCAATGTACGTGGGGTCAAATGAATCAAAGCCTGGTTGTTTGTACACCTGCCCATCACAGCCACCTGTCACAGAAAAGGTGGACTTATCACTCAACGCGACACTTCTAAACTTAGCCATATCCCACACTACTTATTTCCTGCAAAAATTGACTCTTTTCTTATGGTGCCTACAGGTTACAAGCGGTTCAGGACGCAGACTGCAGCTCCAGTCTGAAAGTCCTTGTGTAAGCATCCCTGCACTGTCCTTACTGACACCACTGAGCAGTCTAGATTTTCCTCTAAATTCTTTTGCAATCAAGTGTGAATTTGCATCCAATCAATGTTTAATAACACTCAGAGTATGTGAAAAGGTTTTTCTGGCCTTCCCAGGGGATTTCACCTGGGTTGGTATAGTAGTGCCACATTGTACTGATCTCAAGCTCACACTGGTAATATTAAAAATTTTCTTACAAAGCTTATTTTCCTTGTAAAATGCAACTATAGAAACTATTTTGTTACTTGTAAGGTGAGTACTTCCAACCATAGTAGCGGTAGATATAATGAGAGAAAAAAATAAATAAAATCCAGGACATATGTGGGGAGCATGTCAAAACACTCCCACCTCCTACAACAGATAAACTGCTACTGGGGTAGGCTCATGTGATATGCCAGCACATCATTTAATTGTCACTGCTCGCTAAAGGGCGCCAACTTCAATGATGGATACAAGCACTATTTTAGGTTGAATAAAGTGATCTGGATCAACATAACCTGCATGGGCCCACTCTCAACAACACTGGTAGGCACCGTATATGTGGTCTATAAATAAGATGATCATCTATTTATCAGGCTTACAGTTAAGGTAATGTGTAGGTATGAGGTTCCTAAGATGTCATGTGGCAACCTCCAGGTTGAGAAGGATTAGATCGATCAAAAACCTCAAAAAGACATAAGAGGCTAGCTCTTAAGAACAAGCTAAATACCTCCCTGCTAAAAAGTATAACACCTGAGACAAAACATGAACCTATGAGGCTGTTAACACAAAACACTACCAGACATCATTATCCCAATATTTTCAAATCTAATCCCTTTAAACTGTATCTTATTTTCAAAACACTGATGCAAAATAATTGTTTGTGAAAAGCTCATTCAATACTCTTAAGCACACATTTGTGAAAATATATGAGGCAGACATTTCCTTTGGAAATTAGTTGTGTTGGATGGCTTAGCCAGAATGATTGATATACAAACCATATATAATTCACATGGATAACTGAATGAAACAAAGGTAATGCTACTCTAAAACATGATGTTTTCTCCTGAATTTTACTTAATTCACAAAGCTATTGTTTTAACCCATTCACTGCATTTGGGATGTATACATCATAATGATTTTTTTCTGTTCAGCACGGCAAGGGCATTTTTTCATAAGTTTGCCATTTCCCATGGTAGCAAAGTAGCAACAGGAACAAACAAAGGAAGGCTGCACTTGCTCACAATCATTCTATAGCTGTCATGTGCAATGCAATGAAACCACAACCCCTTGTCGACAACCAGGCCCAACAGATCCATTCATGGTTTTCCCTGGCTGCTTCACATGCCCTGGTTCAGTTCATCAATAGCACGTTGCTCCCTGTATACATTGTTCCAATTCAATGTCTCCTGTGCATTCCTTTTATTATCCTACATGTTCAGGCCCCTATCAATCAAATTGTTTTTCATTCCATACTTCCATCTCCAGGTTGGTCTTCCCCTTTATCCTTCTCCCCTCCACTTATGACACACAAATCCCCTTTGTTAACCTTTCCTTTCTCTTTCTTTCCAAATGTGCAAACCATTTCAGCACACCCTCTTAAGCTCTCTCAACCACACAATTCTTATTACCACTTCTCTCTCTTATGTTCTTATTACTTCCTCCATCAAACCACCTCACACCACATTTGTCCTCAAACATTTAATTTCCAGAACATCCTCATCTATATCACATGCCTTACATCCATGCAACATCAATGGGACTACTATACCTTCAAACATACCCAGAAAACATATAACAACCTCTCTTTCTACACATGCCTCAATGCTCCCAGAACCTGTGCCTCTCATCTTCCATGGTTCCATTTGCTACTATGTCCACTCCCAGGTATTTAAAACACTTCACTTCCTCAAAATTTTATTTATTCAAACTCACACCCCAAATAACCTGTCCCTCTGTCCTGCTAAACCTAATAACCTTGCTTTTATTCAATTAACTCTCAGCTTCCTCCCCTGCCACATTCTCTCAAGTGCAGTTACCAACATTTGCAGTTTCCCGATCGAATCTGCCACCAGTGCAAACAACAACTGACTCATTTCCCAGACTCCCTCACCCCTTAAATACTACATACTTGCCCCTCTCTCCAAGACCCTTGGATTTACCTTCATTACTACCCCATCATACACAAATTAAACAGCCAAGGTGACATCCCACATCCTTGCAGCAGACCAACCTTCAACAGGAAACACTCACTCTACACTCTTCCTAACTCGTGCACATGCCTTACGCCTTTGATAAAAACTTCTCACTACTTCTTGTTACTTTCCTCCCACACCATATATTTGTAAGATCGACGAAAGTATCCCTGTCAATATAGTTAAGAATAATGAATCCAAGACACAGTTTCTAACCATCTCTATATTGAAAATTCCTCACAACTTTCCACTCTCCTTTGACAGTTCTGTAATTACACCTCTTGACTCAATTAACACACTTGGTATTACTGTAACATCCACTTGGAAACCCCACATTATGGAAATTGCTAAGTCTGCCTCTAAGAAACTGGGAGTTCTGTTTAGATGTTGAAATTTCTTTTCTTCCAAAGTTGCTCCATTAATACAATGGATTGATCCATCCTTGTATGGAGTACTGCTCTCGCATCTGGGGGTGGCTCTAGCTCTGCACCCTTATTTGACTGAGTTTAAGTCAACAACAGTCCAAATTATAAACCTGACCTGATTGCCCCACACCATACAGCTGGCTCAGTTTCCATTTTTTATAGGTATTACATAGGTTTCTGCTTCCAAAATCTGGCTATCAGTGTACCCCCATCACTAGCTGGACCACACAATACAAGGCAAGATGCTGCTGCAAGATTACTGTGTGGACATGGCAACTCAAACATGGGCCGTTTTGATGACTTTCTTTTCATACACCTTGAAGCTTTGGAACTCTACCCTGTCATGTCTTTCCCAATATTTATGACCTAGCACATTTCAAATGCCAGGTTTTGCACTTCCACTAAAATTATTAAATACTTTTCCCTTTCATTAACCTCTCTGTATCTCATTTAAGGTCTGGCCTCAATGTGGACTACTGATCTTCACTGGAGCCTCCAACATAAAAAATAAAAGTTTTTCTCACACATTCTTTAAAATAAACACCTGATCTACACATTCTCATCCACTCCTGAGACCACATTGTTGCTCCCCAATCTGATCCTTTGTATATGCCTTCACCAGGTTAATCACCACTCTCCCATTCCCATACAAGTTACCAGGTACAGTAAACAAACATATATATCTGGAGTTTGAACACTCACCTTTGTCTTCCTTCCCTTTATACAATGGTACTATAAATGCATTCCACCAGTCCACAAGCAACCCTCCATGATCAGTACTTAACACTGAAAATCCTAATTAATTAACAACAGTGTCACCCCATTTCTTGTAAAATTCGACAGCAGCTCCATCCACTCCAGCTGCCTTGCAATATGTCATCTTATGCAAGGCTTTCTTCACCAAACTAGTTTCCATGATACCCTTGCTTCACATACTACCCTGACCCAAATACCCTATATCTGCCATGCTATCATCAATCATTCAACATTCCTGCAAAATACTCATTCTATCTCCTCTTCATCTCATTGCTACCTCTTATCACTTCCCCATATGCCTCTTTCACTGATGTTCCTAAAACATTTCATTCTCCCTGAAGTGTAATGATACCCAGCCCAACTCTCATTTGCCCTCTTTTTTTCTTTCCTGCACCTTCCTCCTGATTTCCCGCTGCTTTCTCTTGTACATCTTCCAATCACTTCCACTCCTTCCCTATAAGCACTTCACATATGCTTCTCTTTTCTCTTTCACAAGCAACTGTACTTGGTCATTCCAGCACTCACTACCCTTTCTCACCTGCCCACCTTCCTCCTGTCACACACTTCTCTTGTACAGCCAGCACCACTTCCCTAAATACATCCTATTCCTCACCCATTACCCTAGCTTCATTTAATCTCACCTTTAGCCATTTCAGTGTCAATCTCTCCACACAAATCTTTATTTCCAAACTCACTTTCACCACCCTCTTCTTATGCATATCATTTCCTCTTTTCTGAAAACCTCTAAAAATTTTCACCCTTCCTTCCATTAAGGAATGATCAGACATCCCACCAGCTACCCCTCTCAAAACATTCATATCCAAGAGTCTCATTTTTGCACACCTGTCAATTAGTCTGTAATCCAATAATGCCAGCTTACCATCTTTCCTAATCTCTCTTTTTAGACTAAGTATACATACTCACCAATCTTTTTTCAGCACACAACTTCACATGATGTTCATCATTTCCATTCACCTTCCTGAATACCTCAAGCACCCCAAGTGTATCAACTGCCACATTACCCACCTTCGTGTTTAAAATGCCCATCACTAATCCCTGGGCTCTTGTATCAATTTTGCTGACACACTCATTCATCTGCTCCCAACACACTTGTCTTTCCTCTCATGGCCAAATGCTTAAGTACTAATAATCGCCCATCTCTTGAACTGCACTTTTATTTTTATCCACATCAGACTGGAGCTCACTTCCTTACACTTTCAAACATTCCCACAACTCCTACTTCAGCAATAGTGCTACCTCTTCCTCAGCTTCTGTCCTCCCATCAACCCCTGACTTTACTCCTGAGATATTCCCAAATCACTATTCACCTTTACCCTTCTTTCACTCAAAGCCAGAACATTCGGGTTCCTTTCCTCAAACATACTACCTGTCTCTCCTTTCTTCTCATCTTGGTTACATCCACACACATTAAGACATCCTTGACTGAGTCTGAGGAGGATGAGCACTCCTCATTTGGCTCCTTCTTCTGTTCCATCTTTTAGAATTTGAAATACAAGAGGGGGGGAGTTTCAGTCCCCTGCTCGTCCCCCTCTTATTATCTTCTATGACATGCTGGGAATATGGAAGTAAAATTCTTTCTCTCCACCAGGGTAGGGAAGCACATATGTTATCAATTCTTGAGTCAACCACATTTGCCTTGAGTCAAAACATGAGGCCATTACTGCTTGTAGTGGTGCTTCTTGTAATGTTTTCAGATTTTACTTGCTAAGCCATTTCCATTTACTGATCAATAAATGTGATGTCCTGAAAGGCTATCTAAGTTCTGTGCCATCATGTTATGTACTAATTTTTGAAGGTGTCATTCTTACAAGGTAACAGATATTACAAATAAAAATCCTTAGTAATCATATTTGTCTGTGAAAAAAGCACTTACAAAAATATCACACATCTCACTAAGTATGTGGAAATACTCTAAATTACCTCATATGCCTGGCAGCAAAGCAGTATAAGTTCAAGGGCATGAAGCAGACATAAACGCTGTCTCATCAGGTTGAGTAGTATATCATTTTATTTAGAAAACCACAGTCTAGCTAATAATAATACTAACTGGAGAGATATTTCTTAAATATTTGAGAATATCCCAAACAATGTCCCTGGATATTTTGAATGCTGCAGTGAAAGAGTTAAGCAAGCTATAGTGGCCAAAAATTATATAATGAAAAACATTAACCAGGTTTTAAGGTCATTCTGGCAAACCACAAGAAAATATGAAAAAATCATATAGCTGATCACAACTTTCCGGTTTGAAAGGCAAGCAATTAATTTTTTAACAAGCACCTTAAAAAGGGGAAAAGAATGCACATACATCAAGAGTGTGTGTGATTAACATATTGCAACTACCTTATTGTAGAGTAAATGTGGAGGGTTTTACACTCAAGAGGCCCCCAGTCTCATAAACTTTACTATTATACAACACTAATTTTCTGTATGCTGTTTGCATTCACAGCCTCTTCATGTTACTTACTGCAGTCATCTACAAATCTACCACTCACTATAAAAGTATTCTTCACAAAGTTTCTAGTATGTTTCTAGCTTAATTTTTAGCTATCTCTCACTGTACTTTTTCTGCTGGTTTGAATGAAATATTCACCTGAATATGGCAATCTGATTCAGAAACTTTAAAGCTGTCATCACTCGTCTTCCTTCTTCCCTATCTCTTACACCATGGGTAAATTCACTTTCACCAACTTCTCATGTAAGTCGGCTCCCTTTTTTCAGGTGCCATCTTAGTAGCCCTATACTGGATCTTCTCTAGAAGATCAGTGTTTCTTCAAGTGAGAAGAAGACTTGAGATACACACTCCAAGTCAAATATATGCTGCAAACAGTTTACTGAAGATTTCCTTATCTAAGTACTGAAAAGTAGCTTAGCTATTCACCAAGAGGTAATTTGCCTCTGACCATTCTCCAAAAATGGTGGTCTGGTGATGGGTGGGGTACTGTCAACCACCAGGTCCGTTTCACACACACATGTAGATTGTTTCCCACGAAGGATATTCACAAAAATATTTCTTCTTTTATATATATATATATATACCTAATTGTGTCTTTTACCTGAGGGAGGTAGTGTCAAGACAAACCAATACAGGGTATCATTTGCACACAACCACTCTCTAGCTGTTGTGTAATATACCAAAATCAAAGCCTATCATCAGCAGCTAAGCCCACAAACTACTCCATGGTTTGCTAAAAACCACTTCATATGCCTTGGCTTGGCACATGGACAGCATGTCACTCTCATATACCATGTTGATCCAATTAATCTTATTTCAGTGCTGTACTCCTCCTAGGTATTCAGATCCCAATACCACAAAGCCTCTTTCACTAATTTCATCCATCTTCACAATTTCCCCCTCCCCCTTGCTCCCTTCACTTCTGACAGATTCTCTTAGCCAAGCCAGTCTTTCTTTGCTCATTCTCTCCATACACTTGAATCATTTTGGCACACCCAGCTCAGCCTCTTCAATCAGATTGTGCTTACTGCTGCACTTCTCTCTTATACTAGCATTCCTCATAGGATCAACCCCCTCACAGACATACTACAATGAATATTCATCGCTCTTGTTGCTTTCAACTTTACCAATATTTTTAGTCTGCGTTATATTACTCACAGTGGAAAGGATGGTGTCACTATTGTTTGTACATTCTTTGGATATTTTAATTATAAACAACCCATTTCCTGGCAGTATAAAAGGAACCCAAGAAACATTTGTACTGGGGAGTTTAAGGCAGTAATATATTTAATCATTTCTTCTTGTTCTTATCTTTAATGGTGTACTTTTCATAGTTCTTCTGAGGATCATATGGTTCCCATCGACTTGCAGGGAAAATGTGCTTGTTGCGTTCATACCAACTGCGCATTACAACTTTACCTGAGGAGTAGTCAATCATCTTTCAGTCAATCTAAAAAAGGATAATTTGCAGTGTACGTAAAGCTAAAAAAAAAGGTTTAGATAGATGTAAAACTGCAAGTTTCTTGTTTACACATTCACAGATATACGGTAACATAAAAACTACATGATTCAAGTGACACTGTAATGACTGTGGACATAATGCAAGAGGAATGTTTACTTTTTGAAGGGATTATCTTAATTAAGAAGTAGGACAACGTTTACTGAATTCATAATATTCAAGTACAGAAGCTTTTACATTTCAAATCTCACCTGCATGTGATTCTTCCTTTTCTACAGATGCATCACTAACCAGACGTACATCATCACGAACATCAAAATGAAACAATGGTCCACTCTTTCCTCGGGCCTATGAAAAACAATTTTCTAATAAAAAATGGTTCCAACCTAAACGGACGTTTTTGAGGTTAGGTCAATGCAATATGGGTATTTCAAGCTTCCAGATACCAATTCATGCTCAGATGGACTGCATGCCAAGACAAATTCTGTTAAAAAAAAAAACATAAACCCATGTTTTATTGAATTAAGACAAGCAGAGTATTAAAAATCCATTATCTCTAGTACCAAAGAATGTGCAAATCTTAAAGACTTTTATACATTTTAAAATTAAGGGCAACAGCTGTGGTCTAAACATGTCATGACCTTCACTGTTTTGTATACTTAATGCTAGTTCTGTTTTACTTTTATGGAATATATGCAAATACTAGTATGTACTATGTAAAACATTTAAGAAACATATTATACATATAGGTATGTTAACAACATCAAAAGACTTATTCAGGTGACACACCAATGCACCCTTATCTAATTTCTGTAAGATTTCCACTTTTAGACAAAGGTAAGCACAATACTTTTCCCTTCAGAACACTACACACAACATCGCTTAAACAATTTTTGCATGATATATAAATGAGAAAAGCATGGGTTTTCTTGCTATGTGCTCAGACAGCAAAAACAATGACAAAATGGCATGAGGTACAGCAGTGCACAGTGAACAAAGCAGCTAACTCTGAAAACCCAAATGCTGAGTTGGCGGTATTTTGAATTAAGTGGATCAACAATTTGGCTGAGATTACAATTTTTAGAAACATGGATTTTCAATATTCTATTAGTACTATTGTGAATTTTTACTCAAATGTGAATTCAATCTGAATTGGTTGTCTGGACCTCTACAGACACCAAAATCCTGATGGAAACTTTAAATCAATTGGCAATGCTATGTAATTTAAAGGAGGGAAAGAAAACCACAAACGGAAGATGGCAGAAAGTCAGGAAGGACATGAGAAAATGATGGTTATGACATAAATGTACTTATAAGTCAAATACCTTGAAAAACCTGGAAAGGAGTTTGACTATCTAAAGCAAAATGCCATAAAAAAAATATGATATAAATATCGAACTGTATACAGGTACCTTGTTAACAATAAAGTCATAAAAAGTGTAATGATGAGGAATGATGAGATCCTCTTTGATGTACATGAGGTGATCTGCAGACACAGAACGCAGCTCATTGAACTCCTTTCGTAAAATTTCTAGCCCTCTCTGAAGAAATTGATACACACTGTTACCTGCCAGCATGAGATACAATGAATAAAACTTACACATGATAAACAAAGGTAAATCTGTTTTGCATGTCAATCTATAATAAATTACAAGGGTAACAGAGCATTATGTTTGGATTCATTACCATCAGTGATCCCAAACCAACATGAATTTAAATAATACCTTTCAAGGTTTATGTTAAACTAGCTAACACATACTCACATTAAAGTATTTTCCCTCTGCATGCTGTGTGAGAAATGAGAAATGAATGTAGCAGATAGAAAAATTAAGGCCAACCCAGCAGGTGAAGCTACCATTATAAAAACAGTGAAAAGGAAGCCGGAGAACATATGTAATGCCCAGGATCATTTTCCTTACCAAAATGAATTTTCCTACTGTCTTATATGTTAGGACGAGCTAACAGGTCTTTATGCTATTTTCTTTCTTTTTGCTGTGTGTAAAATGAATGTAAACGATGAAATATGAAAACTACACCAAAGGTGAAGCAAACTTCATTAATAAAGCAAAGAAGAAGCATGAGTAGATCTGGAATGTTCCAAATGACCTATAAGGTATGAAAGTAACCTTCTAAGTATTTGATATAAAAGTATTCATTGTTTTTTTACAAACTTGGAGTTTGAAAATTTTTTATCTTCAGCTAGTCATCACTTAAAATATGTTTTCTGTGTGTAAACAGTGCAAGTGCTGTATCTCAGTAACTCTTCTCCTAGCCCTATGGGTTATCAGAATGGGTGTTTTACAGTTACCATGAAGGCATTAAACTGCCAAAAAATTCCTATAATTGTGAAAAATCCAGAACTTTTGCTAATTCCTAATGCAGGCAAGTAGGTTTGCTCAAGAAGAAAGACCTGAGCTGCTTATCCCAGGTAGTGTCAGACATTCAACCCTATATGTACCTCTAAGTTATCCTTTCCAACCCTCAAAAATTCATATTTTTCAAATTTCTTAAGAAATGTATTCAACCTTAAAATTTCAAATATATTCATAAAATAATGCAGAAAAATCACTGGAGGTATTTTTTTGTTCACCATTTTCACTCTAAAAATGTGTAGATGTCCTAGATTTTCAGCACAATGCACTAAAAAGTGCAACAGTGAGGGATAAATGCCTTACCACTATGCATGTTCTTCATTTATTATACCTAAACCAAAATACTGATTACTAATTACTATTACTGTTTTATACAATAATTCTTCACTTGTTATAATCAATTTCATCTGCAGACAATTTTTTTCATTACAGCAAAGCTATAAAACTCTGAAAAATAACCAGTTATACAAGTCAGATGTAAAGTTGTCATGGCCAGACAGGCAGTGGCAACATTGCCTCCAATTTTGTTAGAAAATCTTTTCCTACCTTATCTTGGTCAAATTTTGATTCTAAAATAGTGTCCATAAATTCACTTTCTACTTCAAATAATTCAGGATCATCATCTGCCTTTGCCTTAAAATGCAGCTATAAAGCCACTGAATTTCCTTTCACGAAAACTCACACAAAGGTGCTCTTATTGGCATGGGGGAGAATGACTGACCGTGAGAAGAAAATATTATGCATTGCCACCTCAGCTACCATCCATGCTCAGCGAATGGCCTTGAAACTCAGACATGAACAATACATAAATATCCATCAAGAGGCACTGACCAATGCATGTAAATACCCATTAGGAGGCATTAAGGGGTTAAACCACAGTCAAAGTGCAATGGTTCTGGAAGGCACTCTTGTATGAATTCATAGCATCATCAGCTTTTTTTTTATCAAGAAAATATGCTAGAAAAGTGTGTTGGACAGAGAGCTTCTGAATTTTCAGAATCTGAGTCTTTCATGATATTGATAATATCTATAGACTAACTGATACTCTGAGAAAGACGTGACTTCAAAGAACATGTCATTTGTTACACATTCTCCAAATACTGACTTAACAGTGTTGTAGGTTCCAAAACCCAGCACAGTATGTTTGTCTCCTGACCACAGGCTGAAGGTGGTTTTGTAAAATAAACTATTAGATATGGGAAAGTGAGCAGCTGAAGAAATATCTGACACCAAAATTCTCTCTCCCATTTTGAAGATGTAATAGTCATTATACTCTGAAAACTAACTGTCTGAACTTCCTCTAGATGATTAACTGATGGAGAGAGGTACAAATTGATTCTGAAGGTTCTAATTCGTGATCAGGGTATCTGTTACTTCCACCCTTTGATCAAGCACTGAAGTGCCATAGGTTGGAAACAGGGCATTTGTTTTGTTGGTAAAGAGATCCACCTGAGGACCCCCCCCCCAGAAAAAAAGGAACTAAATTAATGCAACTCTCCTTATAAACATGGTAATTGTCATGGATACTGACCTTGACAGGACACTGGACCAAACAAAGCCTGGAGAAACAAGCTTTGTCCTCTGCTAACAGTGATTTTGATTTTGATTTTTTTTCTATTCTAATGTGGGACAATATCTACATGAGTCTTGCTGAAGAGGCAAGGCACCTCTAACACCAGTCCTGAGAAACAGAGTCCTACAACCTGGGTTTAAGGACATTCTGGAAGATGAACCATGCAACCAATGCTTCCCTTATATTAATATGTAGGAATTTTTGTTACTCTTCCAAATGCACTCAGTAATGGCTATTTGCTGAAAGGCAACTCCATCTGTGATTTGAAGTGTCAGTCCAATTAACCAAGAAGTTGGAGGACCTTTTAAAGTTTCTCATATCTAACAATTCTTGGGCTAAGGCTAACTACAGATCTCTATTGAAAAATGGAAAACATTTGCCTTACTCAGGTCACCTTTCTGTCCACAACCTTGCCAAATCATTGCACTAAGCTGCAAAACTGATCTTTCCTGAACATCTGCTCTAGTTGAAAATTGGGAACTGTAGCCTAAGCACAGACTACCGAAGCAACTCTGTGTAGTGCAAAGCCTTTTCACCTAGAAGATACAGGTTTCCTATTCGAGTGTGTTAATCTATTCCAATCTATTTTCCAGGCTGATAATGAAATGTGCTTCTTGAAGAACATTCCAAAATTATAATCCCAGTCTGGCACATTCCTCTTTTGACTCTGATTATAAGAAAACTGTCCAGATGCCTGTGAAATGTGGTGTCTTGGGATCTGAAAGCCTATTAATCTTGTAATACAACACTTGTGGACTACTGTAAGCACAACCCAAAGGTTTCACTTGAACTATCATGTTCAGTTTCCTATCCTGAATGACAGGAATTTCTCATTCTAGGATTCAGAATGTACCACAATGCATCCTTTAGGTCCAGATTGGTTATCCAAGAACTGACAGACTCTCTACTGTATAGTAAGTATCCTGAATGTGTGCCTGCTGCTACAGGGATTTAGTAAGTAAATATCCAAAATATTTTTTTTTTTAAATAACTGAAAAAGTGTTGATGAAACCACATCCCTTTGCAAGTTCTGCTACAACTTTGTTAAACTTTTTTTGCAAATATTTCTTTAACCCTTGCTTCCATATTCTTATTCAAAGTGTGGTCCAAAAGACATGAACTTTTTCAACTACAGTTTTAAATCTTTATCATGATGTTATTCCATAAAATACAGCATTTTCAAAAAGGCTGTCATTCTTATTCCAAGATATCTCTGACAATATACAAAAGTTGTTAAAAAATATAATAAACTCTTGAACTGAGAGCTAATTAAGAAAAAAAAAATCAATACTTCATATCTTTTACTTTAGTTCATCCACTTGAATCAGTGGAAGCACTGTTGGAGCTAATGCTCATATCCTTATCAGACAAAATTTCATCTCCACTGGTGTCAATACCAGACTGCAACATCTCCCAAAATAATCCCTTTCATGGTCATTATCACTTAACATTTGGTGGAATGACAGTGTAGAAATAGTTTAAGTGACAAGGTGTAAAAACAGTTTAAATTTTTTTTTTTCTTTTTTTTTTCCGCTTCAAGCTCCAGTCACGGACAAAAGTCCACATCATGGCCAGGTTTAAAAATATATAGAGGTTAATGAAAGGGAAAAACAAGATATGGAAAAGTATTTGCAAATTTTGGAGGAAGTGAAAAACATCTAATAAAATGTGCCAGGTCATAGTTATTGGGAAAGACATGATAAGATGGAGAGTTCCAAAGCTTCAAGGTGTTGGGAACGAAAGTCATCAAAACGCCCCCCCCCCCTTTTTTTTTCCACAGACAAAAGTCCACATCAAGGCCAGGTCTTAATTGAAATATAAAGAGAATTAAGAAATGGAAAAAGAAAAGAAGGGAAAGTATTTACAAATTTCAGAGAAAGTGAAAGACCTGTCTTTAGAAATGTGCCAGGTCATAGTTACTGGGAAAGACACGAGAATGTAATGAGTTCAAAAGCTTTGACATGCAGGAAAAGAAAGTTATCAAAAGGACACACCCATGAGTTGCTGATGGTCACACAATAATCATGTGGATGCAGCAGCTTGCTGAGTATTGTGTGGTCTAGCTAGTGGTGGGGGCACACGAGCAGCCAGCTCTCAGGGGCAAATACCAAGTAATACCTATAAAAGTGGGAAAGTGAACCAACATTGCAGTATAAGGCAAGGGGGTCAAGTTTGGAAGTTAGCCTGGGACAGTTCATAAGTTGGACCGCTTTCGACTCAACTCTGTTGAGGAAGGATACAGAGCTAGAACCACCCTAAATGTGAGAGCAGTACTCCATACACAGATGAACCAATCCTTTGTATAAATGGAGCAACTGTTCACAAGATAAGAAGTTCCAACATCTAAACAGGACATCCAGTTTCTTAGAGGCAGACTTAACTATTCCCATAATGTGGGGTTTCCAAGAGAGAGTATGTTCAATGAGTGAAGAGGTGGAATTACAGAGCCATCAAAGGAGAGACGAGTATTGCATGGTCTAGCTAGTGGTAGGGGCATACAGGCAGCCAGCTCTCGGGAGCTTAAACTTACATAATACCTATAGAAGGGGGAAACTGAGCCAACATCGAAGCACAGGACAAGCGAGTCAATTTCTGAAGTTAGCTTGGAAGACTTTATAAATCGGACTGCCTCTGACTCAACTCTGTTAAGTAAGGATGCAGAGCTAGAGCTACCCCACATGTGAGAGCAGTATTCCATACAAGGAAATATCAATCCTTTGTATAAATGGAGATCTGTTAGGGAGAAAAGAAATTTCAACATCTGAAGAATAAACCCAGTTTCTAGAGAAGTAGACTTAGTTATTTCCGTAGTGTGGGGTTTCTAAGATAGAATGGTTGTTACAGTTATACTATATATGTCAAGTGAGTCAAGAGGTGGAATTACATAACTGTTAAAGGTGAAAGTTGAGAGGAATTTTTGATACAGAGACGAGAAGTCTTGAAGGCATTAAACTTTACCAGACTTTGTCTACCCCACTGAGATATCCTGTTCAAGTCTGAGTTTAGTGAGGAAGTTGTGTCAAGATGAGATGCAGATTGATTGAGAGAAGAAGGAGCAGAAATGAAGGATGTGGAGGAATGGAGCACTGAGTTGTCAGTGTATGAGTACATTTGGTTATTTGTAGAAGGAAAGAAATCCTTAATAAAAAGGAGAAAAAGTGTAGGAGATGACAAATAGCCTTAAGCAACACCACTGATGAAGGAAAAAGAGGGAGATACTGATCCATCAACAGCCACTTTGAAATATCAGCCAGAAAGGAAGCTAGATAAGAGGGAACAAAGTTAGAGAGGGAAGCCAAAAGAGGGGAGCTTAGAGATGAGAACTTGATGCCACACCATCAAAAGCTGTGGATGTGTCACGGGCAACTACAGAGGATTCCCCAAAATCTTTTAGAGACAAAAACCAGACAATTGTAAGATACAATAAAATATCACCTGTGGATCTCACCATATGGAAGCCATATTGGTTATCAGAAAGAAGACTTAAGATGTCCAAGAATATGGATGTTGAGGAGGGATTCAAATACAATGGATATGGTAGATGTCAAAGCAACATAATAGTTAGAGGGGTTAGAATGGTCTCTCTTCTCAGGGGTGGGATGTACCAACACATGCTTTAAAGAAAAATAAGTTCTGGTATTTAAACAGAAACAGAACAGATGAGTAAAGCCAGGTGCTAATTCAGAGACAAAAGCACTTTTCAGACAGTTCAAAAAGAAATTACGGGAAGGGGCATAGAATTAAAAACAGGAGTTTCAGTGATTGAAGGAATGTTAGAGTCATCTAATGTGGAGTTTTTGGAGAAATGGGAATCAAAGAAAATTGCTTTGTCTATGGGAGAGACAGCTACAACTGCATTCTTCTTAGAGTCTTCTCATATGACTGGGTATGGCTGTCATCAGCTGGGGATTATTAGCAATGCTTGTGTTGACATTTATGTAATGAAAATATAACTAGACTCACAATTGAATTCTGACACATGAAAGTAAGAGCACAAGCAATGAGATGAGTTTCCTCGGAAACTTTTTTTCAGGGGTCCCGAACTGTAACAAATTTCTCTTTAAAGGAGGTAACTGAGATGTCCACCTCCAGTCTAAGGCCTCTTGTAACACATATAAACCCACTTGTCAAACTTCCAAAGGTCTGAAGTTATGGAGCCAATCCCTGACTTGAAAGGAGTTACTTGACTGGAATCTAACTGAAGGCTTGCTTTATTTGCCTTGAACAGGGTGACTAGAAGGGACTTCTTGTATCTGAGAGAATGTTTTTATTCCAAACTGAAGAACCAAGATAACGGCAAAATCCTAAGCATTGTACCTGCTGTGGTTAAAGGTAGCAGTCTCCTTAACTTGCTGCTCCTTACAGGTGTTAAAATTTACATTCATGGTTATTAAGAGTATGTGGTGGTCAAAGCAATCTGGTTCTACTGACATTGAGTTACAGCTTCTGGAAAGAAAGATGTAGAGAAAAGTGAGGCCTAATACAGCTCTAACTGCTCTCACTTAAAAGGACAGCCTGTCATCTAAATTCCTTCCTTGTCCCTTCAGAGCACAACAAAATTTCTCTGGAAAAAAATCATTTGATGGCAAAGTTCATTACTTTCCTATAAAGTTCAAAACTGAAAATTTTCCTTTGACAGGGAGAAATATTACAATGCTTCAATATATCTGCAGAGATTTTAAAATAAGCTGTCCTGAATACTAAGGAAAACAGATGAGAATTCAAACAGACCATGGAATGCACACCTCCTGTCCCCATCTAATATAGCTAGCCCTGAGGCAGATCAAGGCAGTCAAAAAAAAATAAAAATAAAAATAAAAAAAAAAAATTGCTGCAAAATTTTAAAATGTCATAAATCCTTACTTACTTCCTAAAGTGAGTGGCATTTTATTTGTCAAGTTCTGCCATGTCTATGTTAGATTTAAGATGGCTTTAACAATTGCAAATTTTACACTAGTTAACTTGGTTTGACATAGGACTACATACACATATGTCATCATGTGGATAACAGAGATCTGATCTGCCTATATATCAAAAGCAACTAGATACCAGATCATTTTTTTTTTCAATTAACAATTCTATACTTTCTCTTGCCTACCAACAAGCATGTGCTAAATTCACATGGACTAGTTTTGAATCACTCATCTCCTATTAGACAGTGTATATTTAAGCCTACAGAAATACTTTATGCCAAGTTCTTTGCATTTCAAATCATGGGGAAGCTCACCATGATCTAGATACAGACTTTCAGCTTTCAAAGATCTGAATGGTTCAGTGCATATTCTATCACCAAGATTATGGA
This sequence comes from Panulirus argus, assembly GCA_038088735.1. Classification (NCBI taxonomy): domain Eukaryota; kingdom Metazoa; phylum Arthropoda; class Malacostraca; order Decapoda; family Palinuridae; genus Panulirus; species Panulirus argus. The sequence goes on along the minus strand of JAYMFT010038796.1, from coordinate 5,484 downwards.
CAATGTCAGTCAACCGTAAGGGAGACAAATTGTATGCTGGCAATTATTAGGACTGCACACAAATAAATGGATAAGGAAATATTCAGCAAACTGTTCACATCTAATAACAGGCCAAAGCTAGACTATGCTTCTCAAGTATGGTTGCTGCATTTAAAAAAGTACAAAGAACTAATAACAGAGGTCAAGAGAAGGGCAACAAAGATGGTAAAAGAATTATGAAAGATGACCTACATTGAGAGGTGAGAGATGTGTAAATATGTCGATCATAAAAGATAGAAGAGTTAGGGGTGATTTGATCCCAATATTTAAGAGTAAGGGGTGATTAAATCACAAACCAAAAGTTTTTAAACCAGTTGTCAATGGTGAACACTTCTTCAAAAGATATCTGATACAACAACCAGAGACCAAAACATAATATTAAGCAAGAAACTTGTTAGATAAGGTTTGAGCGGTGTATGGTTGGAATAGAGTATGTAATGAAACTGAATGCAGACAGAAATGTTTAAAAAGGTTCTATGGCAATAAAGAAAGTTCAAGAGATGGGGCCCCATGAGTCTAGAACTCCCTCCCAACACCACAAAAATAAGTAGTTACACAAAGCTTATATGCCCACAGGATACTCTACTTCAGTTGCTTGATATCTATCAAATTCTACCTAAGTGTATAGAATTAATTTTGCTTACTTTCATAACACTGGTTCAAAGACAATCTTCAAATTACCTTTCTTCATGCGTACAGATCGCCTATGGCCTGATCCATCCCAGTAACTGAAGGTGATCTCAATTTCTTCATTCTTCATAGCTTCTTGCTTAGCAACCCATTCCTACAAAATTCAAAATATATATAAATGTCTACAGAAGAGATTTCATTTGTTAAGAAATGAAAACAGTTCAAAAGAATTCTTTTTCATGTTGGAGGCTTCAGTCAAGGAAAGTCCACACCGATACTAGACCATAGGAAAATTATGAAAATACTCCATAAGAGAATTATGAAAAGGGTTAATGAAAGGAAGAAATGAAACAAGAAGAGGAAATTCATCTTAATAAGGGTCTTAAAGGAAGTGGAAAATCTGCCTTTTAAAAAGGAAAAAGTTGGAGATGTTAGGAAAGATGTAAGGGGATGAAGAGTTCCAAAGTTATACAATAAAATGATGGGAAAGAAATAGATATTACAATGGCCCACCCTTATTTTCCAATGGCCATATTTTAATCATGTGAAGCAGTAGCTTGCCAAATATTATATAATCTAGTTAATGGCACTGATACACAAGCTCCCAACTCCTGGGCAGCAACCAGAGGAAAACTGGGGCTCAGCTCAATGACAGGGTTAAGTTCCTAGAGTTCTGTTGGTTTAGCACTCTGTCATTACATGAGTCACTGAAACCCATGTGCTAATAGGAGGGGTGCATGATGGTTTTACATTCCTGATCAAAAATTTGCCCTCAGGAAACAATTTTCATTTTATGTCTGATGAGATGGCATGGACAGCTAAGGCCTTAATCAAGGCCATCCCATTAATGCTATATATAGGTAGTAGTTGGAAGGCAGTCAACGACCAGGGAGGTATATTACCAGTACTACCTACCTGGGTATCAGGAGGGTTACTGACAGCTGCATAGAAAGCCAGCACTTCAATGACTGTAAAGTTGCACTCTCCTGACCCAGGAAGCTGTCTTTTGTTTCTGTCCACAAAGATACAATCTCTCCTAATCACACATAACATGTGACAACACTCTAACTCATATAGCTCATTCTTCATAACTCTAAATTTTCCTGTGATGAGCACTATGTGTAGCCCTGCCATTTGCAAAATGGTAAGAGCAATAGATAGAAGTAGTTGGTAGGAGCAATAGGGCCCCAGTAGTGTAGAACCCCCTCCCCATACAGTACAAAGGTAATCACAAATAAGTAAACACAGTGCAGTATGAACAGATAGATGATCAGAAGTCAGGAAGTTAAAGATAAGAGAGCTTTACAGTACAAGAGATGGGGCCCCATGAGTATAGAACTCCCTCCCCATACAGTACAAAGGTAATCACAAATAAGTAAACACAGTGCAGTATGAAAAGATAGATGATTAGAAGTCAGGAAGTTAAAGGTAAGAGAGTTTTACTAAACTGTTTAAGTCAGTGAGGGAGGGAGGGTGGGTGAGGTGACCAGGTATTCCTAGTCTTTCATCAGCACATAATTCCACAAGTTCTCCATAATTTCCATTCATAATACTACATATCCCATGCGCACCAATGATACCTGCAACTGCCACATTACATACCTTCACATTTAAATCACCCACTACTAATAACTGGTCAACTGCACTAAAACTGCTGACACACTCACTCATCTGCTTCCAAAACACTTGCCTCTTATGATCTTTCTTCTCATGGCACCAATTTCCCATCACTCACCAACCACTTTCAGTTTTACCCACATCAATCTAGAATTTACTTCCTTAAACTCTATCACACATTCCAACAACTCCTGCTTCAGAAGTAGTGCTACTCCTTCCTTAGCCCCTGTCCTCACATCCACCCCTGATCCTAATCCCAAGACGTTTCCAAACCATTCTTCCACTTTACCATTAAGCTTCGTTTCACTCAGAGTCACAACACACAGGTTTCTTTCCTCAAACGTACTATCTATCTCTCCTTTCTTCTCACCTTGGTTTCACTCACACGCATTCATACAACCCAATCTGAGCCTTTGAGGAGGATGAGCACTCCCTGCTTGACTCCTTCTTCTGTTCTCTCTTTTAGAATTGAAATACAAGAATGGGAGGGTTTCCAGCCCCCTGCTCCCACCCCCTTTAGACGCCTTCTATGACAAGTGGGTAATATGGAGGTAAAGTTTTTTCTCCCCTACCTCAGGGATAATTTGCATAGCACAGAAATAAAATTCATATCTTAAATGGAAAGTTTATAAACAGAGTTCTACTTTCCTAACCTGTCTTAATTCTTCTCTGAGCCTATTTTCTGCATCTTCTCTTTCCCTGTCAGGTAAAAAGCTTGTATCAACATCAGGATTTTTTACCATCTTGAGTTCTTTATTAACTTCCTTTTCGATATCATCAGCTTCAGCCACCTCTTCATCATAATCATCTTCATCTTCCTCTTCCTCATCATCAGGACAAAAGCTAAGCTTGGCAATCTGGTAGTAAAACAAAACAGTGGATATTTTGAAGGTACCTCTAAGAGTATGAAATATTAACATAAATAATTATGTATGAACTATGCTTCCAGTGCAATAATAGCAAATGTTATAAATGTGGGTTTTGAAAGGAAAAATTATTTTCTCTATGCGGTGGTGTTCCACAAGCATGACATACTGGCTAGGACCCTGTCCAGCCTCATGTTTGGTGAAGATACAGCTGCCAAAACTCAACCTTTGTGAATGCCTCAATGGGATTCATGGCCAACGGTGATCTTATGTGGGTTTGCCCTTGGCCAATCAGCAATCACTATTGGGATGACATCACTGGCCTGCCTCTCACTAAACACTCTGAGTTCACACATTCTGCAGGTCATGGGCACCTACCCAAGCCATTCACAGAAATTAAGACAAAAGACAATTTCAAAACACAAAAGGGAAAAGCTGGGAAGGGCAACAAAATCAAGAAAAATTGCTTGTGAGATGAAACCTTAGAAAGTTAAGAAAAAGAATTACAACTCACCTTTTCTCTTTGCTCCTTTTTTTTAGCCTGTTTGGCCTCTATTTCTTTTTTAAGTAATTTTTCTTGCTCCTTCTTTTTCCTTGCTAATTCTTTCTCTCTCTCTTTGACAACATCTTCTTGTTTGGCTTTCATTTCATTAAGTGTAACTAAACCAATTGTAGAGCTCTGAAAGGTAAATACATGTACATAATAAACAACTAGAAGTGCAATCCATGGAACACTTTGTTTGGAGTGAGATATAGATGGCTGGAAATAGTTCACAAAATATCAAAAATAACTGCATTAAGTTTTATGGCTTAAAATGGGATTTTCTTCAAGATCTGAGACTTTTGGATGCTGGAAAATAACAATATAAAGTTTCACGAGTACCCAAACTAACTTTCAAAATCATAAGTAAGGTTACATTGCAGGTTAAAGTGTGACTTCTGACAATGGATGCAAAGACAATGACATCAGTCAAAACAATCCCTAAATATCTGACATGCTATGCCAACTAACAGTATGTCACCCACTTCTTACCATAAAACTCCGTTTCATTCCATCCCTTGCATGCTTTGCACCCTCCTGCATGTTCAGGCCCAGAACACACAAAGCATCTTTCACTCCATCCTTCTACTTCCTCCTTGATTTCCCAAGTCCTTGTTCCCCAATTTCTGTCATGTATACTATCTTAATTAACCTCTCTTCTCTCATACTCTCCTTATGTCATACATTTAAACATACCCTCTTCAGCTCTTTCAAACATACTCCTCTTCATACTACATCTCTCCCTTACCTTATCTTATTTGACCTACCCCCCAAGATTTCATTTCCAACACATATACCCTCTTCTCTACATTTTTACTTAAGGCCCATGCTTTGCATCCATACAACACTACCAAGATTACTATGCCATCAAAAATATACATCTTTGCCCTTACAAACACTTAACTCTCTTTCCACAACTTTCTCAATATATTCAAGAGCTTCACCCAAACACCCATTCTAAGGCTCACTTCAGGTTCTATGGTTCTATTTCTTGCAGTAAATCATGATTTAAATTTTCCTAAGTATGTAGTCCACATACACATTAGAAATAACAAGCACAAACAATGCTGTTTATTCTGCAGTGCAAATTCATTCATTTGATGCCAGATTCAAAATCACAAATGCAATGACAATTCTAAAATTGAAAAGCATAAAATCCCAACTTAAAGAAAATCAATGTTCCCTAATCAACAGAGGGTATTACAGTGAAATGATGTTAAATGGGGCATCACAGTACTGAGCCTACTTTCAAAAACACCTCTTACAAAAGACCTCTACCGACCTACCATAATAACCCTGAAAACTGAGCACAACTGTTATGTACCCTTTTCAAGAAGATGAGACAAAGGTTGAGAGTGTTAGAGTGGTAGGGATGAGGGTGGTGGGGTTCTGTATGCAGGCCTACCTCCTCATAACCCCACTAAATTCACAGAATAGATGATTATTTTTCTATTACAACCATTACTTTTATTCACTTTCCTCACAATCTGATACATATATATTTTTTTTCACACATTCGCCATTTCCTGCACTGGCACAGTAGTGTCAAGAACAGATGACTGAGCCTTAGAGAAAAAAATCCTCACTTGGCCTGCTTATCTGTTCCTTCTTTTGGAAAAGTAAATCAGGAGGGGAATTTTTCCAACCACCACTTCCACCCCTTTTAGTCACCTACGACACGCAGGGAAAATATAAGAAGTATTCTTTCTCCCCCATCCTTAGGGATATATATATATATATATATATATATATATATATATATATATATATATATCCCCTGGGGATAGGGGT
>JAYMFT010038785.1:0-15697 GCA_038088735.1 Panulirus argus | reverse complement strand
TAACTTGCTATATATATATATATATATATATATATATATATATATATATATATATATATATATATATATATATGGTGTTACTGGACTCAGCCTTCTCGAGGTTACACCTCAAGTGAAAAGTAAGTTTTGGCTAGGCTGCCATTGGGTCTGCAGTCATATTAGAGGACTTCTAACCCCCAAAGGACTCTACATTTTCCCGTTCCTGGAATTTGCGCTGCCTTAGTGTGCGGGAGCCTTTAGAAACGTCCTGGGTATAACCAGGGCTCTTTCATATAAATTGGTGTTTGGGTAATTATAGGGAACTAAAACTGTATGTATATATTTGCCCCATTTTTGCTTTCGGCTGTGGTATATATGATATGCATGGAAAAAGAAAACCTCCTTCAATGTGTAATAGAAAGGAAATTCTTTCACATTGGCTCTTACTTCTCCAAGACTGCTAAGGTGGCAGCCAGCGTAAACCCCACTTTTACCCGTGGCTACAGACCCTGGCTGAATCCAGAATAACCCACCCACCCAGTCCTGCTCTCGCCTGCCCCTCCTCCTCCACCTGACTTTTTTTTTTTTTTTTTTACAGAAATCCTTTAGTTGTATTTTGTTTTTGTATTTTTTTTTTTCAGTTTGCAAATTAATCCGTGGGGTTTATAATTTGTGTGGTGGGAGGCGTTTTATACTGAATTATGGTGATATTGATTTCAGAGCAGCCTCCGTACAAGAGCAGTAGGGAATCAACAAACAGTCCGGGAACAAAGGTAGCGAGTGCCCAGGGCGGGTGTGGTGGTGGCGGCTGCACCAGCTGTTACGTCACACATAAGTACATGTTGACGGTACGCCTGGCTTGTGCTGCCGTGTCCTGCACAGCTCAAGACCACAGCTTTACCATAACATTAGAATCACATCATGGTGGGAATGTATTATTCTTTGCATCTGGCTAACGTTTTAGCTTCTTTTAACACAGACATTCTATTGTGAATGGACGTTACTATTGGGAACATAGTCATGCAGCGTTCTTAAAAAAAAAGAAAAAGAAAAAAGCTTCGTAATGACAGTCCTTAGATTAGATGGTATACGGCAGTGTATCCTGTGAGTATGTGGAAACCCTTGACAGACATCAGGCGATAATATGTTAGTCTCTCAATGATGGAAGTGTTCTGTTAGAATGAAAAGAGTCGCTTTAGCGCCAGTTTATGAAATAGATGAGAGAAGTGGCCCTTAACCACAAATCACTATCGCTATCGGACATGGCCTACAGGATACTGTTGAAAATAAAAAGGAAGATGAAGAGTATGTTGACTGACACAACGTACTTCATTGGAGGAATACGGATTCAGAGAGAAGAGCTTTTGCCCGACATCCCTATTTTTTTTTTTTTTCTGAATGCTTTTGATTGTGTCTCCCTATAGGTGATTAGTGATAAAGCTTGACATACAAGCTAGTATCGGGGGGGGCTACACGAATGGATTGATAGTTGTCTAACTGGAAGGAAAAAGAAGATATTTGTGGGGGCTTTTATTCTAGGTGAGGGTAAGAAGGAGCATCCCGCATGGCGGGCCAATACCGTTTCTGTTCATTATGAATGATAAACCAAACGAGACAGAGTCATGCCTTATTGTATTTCGTGGTGGTGCCAAAATTATGAAAGAAGCGCGAGGTAATTGGTATTGTGAACTATAAAAGATGTTTTTAACCCTGGGAAATGTTAAGTTGTGAAGCTGGATAGAGTTCAAACAAACCAGAGGGTGCCTGCCCTATGATGGAATTATAGAAGAATTACAAGATAAATACTGTGAAAGAGACCCAGAAGTTATCGTGCCGAACTTGTCACCAGAACTTATGAGAAGGATTGTGTGAGAGGCAGATTATATTTTGGTCATTGTCAAAATTGTCTTCGGGTATGCGGACAGAGAGAGGTTTAAGGTTATGTTCACGACGTTTATCCGATCTAAGCTGCAGTAAGCCTCAGTAGTTCGCTCTCCTTACCCGAGGAGTTACTTAGATCTGCTGGAAATGGTCCAAAGGAGTGCAAGGAGAATGGCCACAGAAATGAATGGTGGAAGCCCTCGATCTGCTCGGTGTGGATGCAAGAAAAACGGGCAAGAGGGGACGTGATGAGCACATATGAGATCTTAAAGGCTTCGACGACCTTAACATAGAGCAGTTCTTTCAAGTCACCGAGAAGGGAACCCAGAGCGAGAAGGTCGAATGAGAGGCTTCGGAAGAAAAGTACACCGAGCACGTTAGGAAACATTACGTTAGCATCAGAATTGTGGACGTGGAACCAACTTAGCCAAGTATTAAATACAAATAGCGATGGAAAAATTATGTCTTGATCAGGATGCAAGGATAAGAAGCACGGCCCCATTAGAGTAAGGCTCTCTTTCCCATATGTAAAGACGGTGCTAACAAATAGGTAAGAGACACACATACATGCACAAAGCCTTTCACTGTTACATAAAGGGTTGTCTCCGGTTACATGGCAGTGAGTCCCGGTAGCGGGGTCTTCCGGTGGTACGGTCTCTGGACCCTATCCTGCCCTCTGCTCCCTCAACTGTGTTTACATTTCTCTAATGTGAAGATAATACAAATGTAGCGGAGTGTAGATGGAATTAGGAAGATAGAGGGAATATGGAATGTAGACGTGGGAAGGATATGTGGTGCAGAAAGATAACACTGGCTCTGTGGATGTCTCATACAGGGTCATATGGTCATATGTAACGTGTGACACACGATACGATGGTGGAGATGTATGATTGTATACAATGTACAGGGAGTCTACATTTCAGTGCTATTGGTAGTAGCGTAGCCTTAGGCTGCAGGAGCCTTGAGAAAGTACTGTGTAACATCAGAACTCTCTATATATATATATATATATATATATATATATATATATATATATATATATATGAGGTATGTATAGGTGAACGATTGTTTGTTTATATGTGCTTAGTAGGTTGGTAATATGTTATGGAATTATTCTTAACCAGACGAGAGCAGGAGGCACGGCAGGGTTGGGTCGACCATGCTAAATCTGAAGGGAGCCCTGAGCACGGGGGAATTCTGAGACCGTGACATGGGGTCCTGGCTAATTACGGTGCGACACGTCTTAAAGATGCATCCCGACTCGCCCCGCCGGCCACACTAGCCAGAAAATTTAATGATAGTGATTTGTGTAACTTCTTTATGACATATGTTACCTGGCACACACACGCCTGCACTCAGGCACACGGTAGTGTGTCAGTCCTTGTGGATCATCATCTTTAGGTAGGGCTAAATGTACAGTAATTGTCAGTGAGAAGCTCTCTCTTGCCATCCCACACCGGCTCCCGCTCTCTTCTCACTCTCGGCCTTCGCGCTCTCCTTCCATCTCGTATCGGAGTTCACCTGTTACTCCTCTTGCTGATGCCTTATACCTAACGTTCACTCCCCACTCGCCTCACGTCATACTCTGCTCTCTTGTTACCACTGGCTAGCCTCTTGCTGTTCACTGTCATCTCTCGCTACAACACTATGATCCAACTCTCACTCCTAGCTTCACCCTGTACCTTCAGCTGTCGCCTGTAACCTGTTTACATGCCTCTCACCCCGTCACTCGCGCCTCTCACTCCCTAGTCCCACTTTTCATTCTCACTCCTCTCACCCACTGTGTCACCTTTGACATTTTATCCCTTACCATGGCTCATATGTTGCCAGAACCTCTCACTGTCGACTCGCCTCTCTTCTGTTGCTAGTTATCCTGACGTGTGACTGGCGCCACTCACTTGTGGTCGATGATATTGACGTGCGACTGTCACCTCTTGCCGGTAGTTAGTTATCCTGACGGGTGCCTGTCACCTCTCACTTGTTGTCAGTTATCCTGACCTCTGACTGTAACCTCTCACTCTAGTTTTTATCCTGACCTTTGGTTGTCACCTCTGTTATCCTGACGTCTGAATATCACCTTCCACCTGTTGTTAGTTATCCTGACGTCTGACTCTCACGTCTCGCCTGTTATCTTGATGTCTGTCGCTTCTCACTTGTCACTTATCGTGACTCCCATCTCTCATCTGTTTTTAGCTATTGTGAGACATGACTCTCACCTTTCATATGTTGTCACTTGTCATGACTATCAACTCATCGCCAGTTACTCGCATACCTCGCACGTCTTTGTTTGTCACCGGTGTTTCTCATTCGTCGTTCTGATGCGTAATAAGATCGAGTGTGGGAAGACTTGGGGTGCCGATGAGGGCAACCTGCCTGCAGGATTGGCAAGGCAGCGTGACAAGGGCCGGCTGTAGCCTGACAACCTTCATTGTAATTGGAGTGGAATATTTGTGTACCATAATCATAGTGTGATGTTCTTTACGACCCCCCACAGTACCGCGGTACGAGCCCTCGGGTATGACGTCGTGACCTTTGGATAAGGATCAGGTCATAGGTCACGCCCTAGAGGGCATATCGTCTTGGTGATGGGGTTAACTATTATCAGGAGTCTCAGGTTGGTTCTCCACCGTTCCCTCCTTGTGGACTCCGTTGACGGGGATGGTTATGGGGAGGAGAGAGTTGTCAAACGGAAGATATAATCTTGAAATTGAATAGTAATTATAGAATATACATATTTATGGAGTAGGTTACCTGATGTGTGTGGCAAGTCTTCTGGATACGTCTTTTTAGAGCCTTGTTTTTATACCCCCGGCAGACTGGTGGTGTGCTTAAAATGATTCTTTTTGTTGGTTTGGGAAAAGGAATTAGCTACACTTCAGAGGGAGACATCGTTCGTTGTGTACACTGATGACTGGCTGGAGCCTCTCTTGCTACTTGGAGGCTCCAAGGGAAGCAAGAGTGTGCCTTATTTGCACTTCCTGCTGGGTCTCTGTTATATATAGTTTGTGTCATCGTTATTGTTTAGTTGCTGTGGGAGTCTCTACGACGCGGTGGCTACCAGACTCCTGCCCGTTTCAGGTTGTTCTCAGAAGCCATTTGCAGCCCCGTACTCAAAGATGCGTTTGAAAAACGAAGCGGTTGTTCTTCCGTCAAGCGTTGGTCGGGGTTTTCTTCCATATGTTGTTTTGGTTAGATGACGGAAGAATACCCTCTATAGCGCTGCTTTTCATATCTACCAACTGATGCCATGTAAAACGCACGGAACAGTATCAGCTGCCTTGAAAATCTCGTCCGGCATGTCACATGCATGTACTAACAGTGGAGGGCGTGCACTGATGTGTTGATTACGGGGACCTGCAAGTAGTGCCAACTTACCCCCAAAACTCTTTGTTACAGTTGACGGCAGTAGTACACCGGTGGTGGGCCACTTGGCCGCTGCTCGCTGCAGCGCATGGGTATGTGGGTTGTGGCTGGGGGGGAGGGGAGCGGGGTCAGAGGGAGTACAATTTGTTTAAAGTGGAGGATGTTATTGGTTTGGCGGAGCATCGCGGTCAGCCTTGCGCGCTGACTGGCCAGGCACCGCAGCTGTTGTCATTACCGCGCTGGTGACGTGGGAGGGGGGTTGGTCCCCTAGCAAGTCCGAAGCCGGGGTCAGAGGCACAAGTGGTGATGATGACCCTCCCATGGACGAAGGAAAGGATGTTGCACAGACGAGGTTCGTCCAGTGCGTCAGGAAGGTGTGTCCAGCGTTTAGAGGTGGACACAGGAGTGTGTGTTTGGTCGCGTGACCGAGGAAAAGTCATCCGGGGACGGTACATGAGAATTGACTTCTTGTACCTCGGCCGTCCACGTGTGTGTCATTATTATATATGATTACTTTTATGCCTTACGGGAAGATATTTACATTCGCGTTGCCCTATGTCGTACCTTGTATATATGTACCGTCTTTCCTGATGCGTGTGTATCTACATTCACATACACCGGCCTAAGTTAAAAACCTGTTACTCGACCAGCCCCGAGGGTAAGCGTAACAGCTGGGGTCGGCTTTTTGACGACTGCCGCGACCAAGATTCGAACCCATGCGGACCCGACCCCGGGCAGGCACGTGCTGACTCATGGTTAGTGACGCTAGCTACTGTGCGGAGGCCCATGTTGTGTGCGTGTGTGTGTGTGTGTGTGTAAAGATAATGAGAGAGTAAAGAGATGAGTACTTGCAAAGGAGAAACCACCTAAGTGAGAGGCAGCGTGGGGTCAGGGGGAAGAGGTCGTGCATAACGAATCTCATAGGCTTCCATGATAGAGTGGACACAGGCGTAAAAAAGAGAACACCGACGGGCGGGTGGAGGTTACGGCGTTGGGCTGCCAGATGGCATTCAGCATTGTACTCCTGAAGAGCAAATTCAGACAGGCATGACCGTTGAACTTCCCGGCTTACGCTGAAGATGAGCGGAGTGGGAGAGCACATTGGACACGTGTCAGTGGTGCCTTTTCATAACTTCAGTAACCAGCTGTGTCCAGTATGGCTTGGTGTTTGGGGTTCGCTGTTATTAACTTGCCAGGATGTAATCATGCCTGAAATTGTTTGCGGATGAAGAGAAAATTATTGAAAGTGTGGAATGTCCAGGATTGTCAGCCTAGACCGAGACTTGGACGGGCTTTAGCTGTGGTCTGGTACATGGCGGATGATACTTAATCCGACCCAGTGCAAAGTGATCTGTACGGTACACGGGGGAATGAGGCCGGGTTAGTGCGATCATCTGGAGACAAAAGGCAGTTACTGCCTGGGAGAAGATATAAGCAGTCCACTTGGTTTCCAGCTTTTCTGCGGTACGCAGGTGTTAAGGAGGTCATTTTTATGCTGGATATCTTCTTTTCGTGTGTGTTGAAGGCTCCAGTCACAGACTAAAGTCCACATCAAGGCTGGGCCTTAATTGAAATGCAGAGAATCATGAAACGGAAAAAGAAAAGACGGGGGATTTTCCCTCAGATACATATCCAGGGAAATGAAACACAAATATAACAGCATGTGTTAGATAAATGGAGTATGGATCATGGGTTTGAAGACCCTGCATAAGGTAACATAAATCTGATATAGGAGTTACAGTGGTGGGCAACGGAGTTAGCTCTTGAGTGGAGAGAGGAAAGCAACTTTAAGGGAATCGATCGACCAGAGAACATTACAAGAAATTAAAGAAACGAGTCAGTGAGAACGTAAAGAAATACTTTCTTCTAGTGAAAGAGTACAGTAGTAGGCTATTGGATCAACTAACATAAGAGAAAATGTGAATGCAAACACCGCAGAAAAGTTTCAAAATGTTCAGAAAAGGTTTGTGACTAAAGAAATGTTGGAAGATTAGGACACCAGAGTATTAAACTCTCTCTCTCTCTCTCTCTCTCTCTCTCTCTCTCTCTCTCTCTCTCTTTCTCTCTCTCTCTCTCTCTCTCTCTCTCTCTCTCTCTCTCTCTCTTCCTAGAGCTATCTTGAGAAGTCCTTTCCTCTCTCACGTAAAGAAATTAGTTGTTCAGTCTTGTATATCATTCCTTCCACTGTTTGGCCCTCCCAAAAACGATATATATACAGTAAATACTTTCTTTTTTTTCCAATCTCTCTCGAAGAATTCCTTTTATTTAGGTTTCTAGGAATAGTCCCTGTTATAATTTCATCATAAAACACTTAAAGAAAAGAGAAGTGTTATAAATTGGTATGACCTTGAACCTGAATGTAGCTGTAGTATTAGTAGTAGTAATAGTAGTGATAGTAGTAGTAGTAGAATTAGTAGTGGTAGCAAAAGTAATGGTAGTAGTGGCAGAAATATTAGTAACAACAGTAGTAGTAAAGTGAATCATAATCCCATGGAAATGTCAAAAGACACAGTCATATTTAACAGTAAAGATAAATTTATCATTTGTGTAAATGCCTTAGAGTTAAAATGATGTTAAATCACCACATTACCCTACAACAGTCTTTAACAATTGAGGTATTAGTACGTCTTGTCTTTAATTACCATAATCAATGATCAGATAGTGTAACTGTTCATCGAAAGAAAGATTAGTGAAAATTCCCTCTCAAATTTCAGGTCAGTCAAGTTACGTAATCCTAATATGGTTGGAAAATACGAGACTGGCTCTAATAGGATGTGTCAAGTTAGAGTGATATAATTTGTGTTCTGTAATTATATGACTGTAGACTAAAAGGGAGTGAAGAGTAAGTGAATTTGCGTGGATAGGGTCGTGGGTATTATGGTGTCTAGAGTGCGTGAGTGTGTGAGTTAGTGAGAGTGTGTGAGAACACACGCACTCGCTCCTCTGAGGTTCGTGTGTGTGTGTGTGTGTGTTGGCCATGACGTGAGGACACACCCATCCCTCGCATGACCTCTTTGACATGTGCATGACTGACTCCGGTTATTTTGGCCCCTGCGTGATCTCCCTGCCTGAGCTCCGCCGGTCGGACACAGTGCGGTGAGCACGACGAGCCACAGTACTGACGTGCAGGTGGTATTGACCTGGTCTGTATCATACAGTGGTTACGTAAGACCTGGTAGTACTGACCTGGTCTGTATCACACACTGGTTACGTAGGACCTGGTTGAACTAACCTGGTCTGTTTCACACACTGGTTAGGTAGGACCTGGTTGAACTGACCTGGTCTGTATCACACACTGGTTAGGTAGGACCTGGTTGAACTGACCTGGTCTGTTTCACACACTGGTTAGGTAGGACCTGGTTGAACTAACCTGGTCTGTATCACACACTGGTTACGTACGACCTGGTATTACTAACCTGGTCTGTAACATAGTGCTTAAGTACGACAGATTTTTACAAAAATTAAAAACTTTTTTTGCTTTTTCCCAGATCTAACTAATCTATTTGTATATAATTTTAATCATTTCATCTATGGCGTGTTATGTCACTATGGCAAAAAATATATAAAGGTATTTCAAGATCTCTTGACAGCCTGGCCATGGTGAAAGAATTTTTAATGAGAATTTCTCCCCTCGAGAATTGGCTGAAATTCGTCCTCAGCCTGACAAGACCCGAGAGAATTAGGACAGTGGGCTTCCAAAAGTCCCTTAAAACATTAGAGAAAATACCTGCCATAGGAACTAACTGGCATTGCAGGAAATAGGATTGGCTGATCCTTTTCTGTGGTGACATTTCGACATCTTGCCGCTTGAGATCCTTCCTCCAAGTCCTGGACTCCCAAGAGGATGAGACACTGGACTTCAGGAGGGTGAGAGACTGAACTTCAGGAGGGTGAGACACATGAACCTCACGAGGATGAGACACTGAACCTGAGGAGGTTGAGACACTGAACTCCTCGAGGATGAGGCACTGAACTTCAGGAGGATTAGACACTGAACTTCAGGAGGATTAGACACTGAACTTCAGGAGAATGAGACACTGAACTTCAGGAGGATTAGACACTGAACTTCAGGAGGATTAGACACTGAACTTCAGGAGGATTAGACACCGAACTTCAGGAGGATGAGACACTGATCTTCAGGAGGATTAGACACTGAAATTCAGGAGGATTAGACACTGAACTTCAGGAGGATGAGACATTGAACTTCAGGAGGATGAGACACTGAGCTTCATGAGGATTAGACACTGAACTTCAGGAGGATGAGACACTGAACTTCAGGAGGATGAGACACTGAAATTCAGGAGGATTAGACACTGAACTTCAGGAGGATGAGACACTGAACTTCAAGAGGATGAGACACTGAACTTCAGGAGGATGAGCAACCGAACTTCAGGAGGATGAGACACTGAACTTCAGGAGGATGAGTCACTAAACTTCAGGAGGATTAGACACTGCACTTCAGGAGGATGAGACACTGAATTCCCCGAGGATGTGAAGGCGTTTGTGTCTAACTCATTCAGCACTCTCTCTCTCTCTCTCTCTCTCTCTCTCTCTCTCTCTCTCTCTCTCTCTCTCTCTTTCTCTCTCTCTCTCTTTCTCTCTCTCTCTCTCTCTCTCTCTCTCTCTCTCTCTCATCACGGAGGCTGTAACTTATCTCATTCCCAAGTCTGTGCAGCGAATTACATTACAGTCTTGCCCAACTTGCCTCGTTATAAACCACCAGCGGTCTCGGGCCAGACTCGCGCGAGGAGGAGAGATGGTCTCCCCAGGAACCCTGCTATAACATTTTTTCTCTGTTGCTGTAAGAGGAGGAACTTATTGTACACAAAGCAATTTGAAGAGAATGATTCAACGATTATTTGAGAAAAGAGAGGTCAAGATATTCGCCTTAAGCATTGTGGATGGCTAGCACTGGTAATAGTACCCATTTACAGGCGTCTCTACTTCAAAATTGGGAAGTGAACTCAAATTGGTTATTTGCCAGGGGTCTTGTAACGCCCTATGTATTCACTGAGTGAACCCCATTTCAGAGTCGCCATCCTCCCACTTTGAATTCCGTGTAGCATGATCCAGAAAAGAAAAAAAAAGATATTTCTATCCTCCTCAGTGTCAAAATTTAAGTTCGGCAATTCAGATAACTCAAATTGTCGTTTTTCTTGGTACGTTAATATGAAGGTCTGACTAGGGAGTTTAGGGTGTCAGCGTACCGTAAACCAGCTAATAAGACTGGCTATATTTATCATCTTTTTGTCCAAAGCGAAGAAACGGAGTCTTGGGTAATCACTTGAGGGCAAAGCTTACGGAGATGAGTTCTTGAAGGAGGAGGACAGATATATCGTCGAGGTGTTGAAGTGGTCTTGATCCCAGGGTTTTATGAATCGTGCTCAGGACGATGGACCATTAACAGGACGGAAGAGGCGCAGAGGTAATGCTGAAAGCAACGCATTTGAGAATCAAAATATACGCAGAAGTACCACATTCAAGGAGGGCTTCATGCAAAAGACGGGAGTAGACATTGCTGCTTCATCAGGGGTGAAAGTAGGTGATATTTTGAAAGTAGAAATTTGGTAAAAATATCAACGAGGATATGGTGATATACGGGTTCACATTTTTGCGGATGTCCAATCATTTATAATGAAGAACGGGGCCGAAGTATAACGAAGAGAATCGGTGAACATAAAGCTGCCTTACGTTATCATATGGCATCGAATTCGCATTTCTTGCCCGCGCACACAAGTATGGACTGACACCTACAAAGGTGGCAAAGGGGGCTGTTGAAGTAATGCGTGACGGACTGAGCGAATAGATGCAGAGAGCTTTAGAAGAAGCCACCATGCGCCAAAGGGAGGTGACCAGGAACCGGGGAGGTTCCCTTTGGCCAGGACAGACCGACAGCGCAAAAGAAAAAAAGGAGGGAACAGAATATTTCTGGGAAGAACCAAGAGACTTGGAAGGAAGCCATTCGACCTTGGAGAAACAAGGCGCAGCGTCCAAGGAGTTGAGGTAGTGACTGGAAACTTAACATGACGGAAGGTGCACGATACTTCGGAACAGGTCCAGACGAGAGGAAAGAAATACGGTTCGAGGAGTCCAGCGACATGGAGTGACCTGTGGGGGGATACGTGGTCTTGTGTATTACGTGATTTACTCAATCTCTCTGAAAAAAGCTTTTGCGCAAACCGAAACGTTAGCAGAATAGATCTAAAATGCTCTCGCCAGTGTTCACTCACCATTTCAATCCATATACTTGTCCCTCTGGCCTTTTGCGGTGTTACTTGACCACAGTTCCGATGACGGTAACAGTCACGGATCACGAAGGAACCTATGACCCCATACCTTTCGTCTGCATCTCATACTTTAAAGGCATAACACACACACACACACGCACGTATACAGACGAGGAATCACATGGGTTTTGGAAGGAAGGAAGGAAGGTTCCCGCTCGCGACCCCCTTGAACTTTGACCCCACTTCCAAGCACCACCTGCAGACTGTATACAACTCCTCATGCCGCCTCTTCCCTTCCCTCACCCCGTGACCTCCCTACTCCCGGTGGCAAGGGGGCCCCGGGCCATGAAGTGTGGCCCAGTCACGAGGCGTCGACTCGGCAATCACATATTGGTTTTTAAGAGCTTGCCTGTAGAGCGGGCCAGGTTCTCCTGTGTTGGTGTTTTTTCTTCGTGGATACTCGACCGACTTTATTACGTTTCATTATCTTTCCTACTCTTTACAGTTGATTGCTTTTCCCCTTCCGTGGGGAAGTAAATCCTTTTTGTAGGATCTTTTTCTTTCGTATAGTGCGCTCCCTTATGTTTAGCTGTGACGGGACGGTCAACTGGATGCCCTAATCGAGGCCATCTCATTTTTGTAATACATCAGCACCATAACCTAAGCCACAGATACCCAATTTCTCGAGCAACCCTTATGGGAGGATGAAGAGCTGAGTTGACTGTGGACCGACTGCCGCAAACCAGGATTCGAACCCGTGCGCTCGACTCCGAGTGGCTACCTGAATGCTTCTAAATCCCCTATTGTATCCTGTTCTCCGTATTTCCTCCGTTTACTTAAGATTTCTTCGTCTTCACTTCCTCTTCCATAATCTCTCTTCCGCTAATCCTTAATTCGGTTCTGCCTCATTTAGTATTCATATTTACCTTTCTACATCCTCAAATTCTACTGCTGTTTCGTGTGATTCTCCGTCTTTCTCTCATCCGATTTTGCACAATTACTTCTTTTATCATCCTTTTCCTTTTGCATTTCTGTAATCCATCTCATCTTCCTCTCACACCTTTAGTTATCCTATTCCTTCTTCTTGTCTTATTCACCCCAGTTAAAACTCCCCTTGCTTGTTATATTTCTGTCAGCATTCCTTAGGACTGTTCGCCTCCATCCTTAGTGCTACTGCTGCTGCTCCCTGCTGTGCTTGTAGGTGAGGTATAGCTGCTGTTTTCCCTGCTGCATATAGCTGTTGGCGAGGCTCCGCCTCTCGACCCTACTTCTACCGCTACCGCAGCTAAAGATACTGATTATATTTCTTTTTTCTTTTTAGCAACTTTTATTTACGGATGATATATCTTTCATGATTACTCTCTCACATCTTCCTACCGTCGCTAATATTGCTCCACCTGTGGAAGTTTGTCCACCCCTGGCCTGAAGAGCATCAGATTAGGAAACGCCTGTAAACCAAACTGACGCACTGTAATGACTCAAAGCCAATGACTGGGGATAATCCCATAATCTCGTACTATCGGAACTATCCGATCAGACATGCCTGTAATCCGGCCACCGCATCCGATTCGTGTCAGATAAATCACTATATCCGGCTGTTATATCAATATCCGAACACTACGGAACAGGGGCTGGATAGCCACACCTCCCCTAGTCTTTAGCACTTTCATTATATACACATATATGTACTGCCGAAAAAGGAAAAAACACATGGAAAGGGAAACAGGAGATCCTGAGCGCTTTCGTGTATTAACTCGTCTTCAGAGGACAGTTAAAGAAGAGGTGGTAATACACGAAAGCGCTCGGGATCTCGTGTGTTCCCTTTTCCATGCGGTATTTTCAGCATTTATAGATTCACGTGTCTGTTGTGATTTCGTGCGATATGTATCTATGTATATACGTATCCAAATAAACCCCCCAGGAAACAGAAGGACAGAGACGCCAGGCTCTCGTCTGTTTCTCAAGACATCTCCAGGGCATCTAGTTGTACGTTGTCGAAGTTCTGTTATATACACAGAGGCGAAAATGGACTAACAGTATCTCTCTGGGGAAAGTGACCTGAATTTAACACTCGATGAGTTAAACTAGCTCCCCTTGAAGATGTCTCGAGGAAATGGACGAAGTAATCTCGTCTCTGTCAATGGACAGAGGAAGGTGGGAGATTTCGTCCTATCCATTCAATGGGATAGTTAGAGGAAAGGAAGCCGAGATGGGACACGGGGGACTGGGATAGTTTGTAATGGGAGAGGAGGCTGAAGTGTGTACGGATGTGTGGTGTTGGCTTTAGGTGCGTGTGGGGGATATTCTGGAAGCTTTATTTTGGTGTCTTCTCTTCAACAGCGATTAACTCTTTCTCTCTCTCTCTCTCTCTCTCTCTCTCTCTCTCTCTCTCTCTCTCTCTCTTTCTCTCTCTCTCTCTCTCTCTCTCTCTCTCTCGCCACTGCATGCAGGGTCTTCCGCAAATACAAGGCAAACATCAATCTGTATAGGGACATCTACATCTCAAAAAAGAGTTCGAAGAACACAGTATAATAGGCGGGGGGGAAAAAAAATAAGGGGGAAGAACCGACTGAGCCTCGTTTAACTCGAGGAGATTTACAGTAATGACCGAATAAGCGATTTTGATATGAACTTCTTTTTCCTTTTGGGATGTGTGATCATCCATCGCCTTTCACACGACACCCGGATGTAAAGGAGGAAGATATTTCAAACGAGAGTGTGGTGTGGTTGGCCTACATATATATAAAAGAGAAGTGACAGAAACAATCTACCAACTTCAGGGAAAACGAGATTAAGCCCAGACGGGCAACTCATACAAGAGGTGACGTCCTTTGTTTTTGTCAGCATCGAAAGAACAGTCAACAGATGTCGGCGCACAATTTTTCACGCGCTGTGTCATCACTCGGCATCCAATTTCAGTGACTGAATAAACCCTCTCTTACGTTTTCAACGGTACGGTAACTATACTCCAAAACACCCTCAGAGGTCGTGCGATTTATCTGGTGTGCCCTACGTCTAAATATTCCTCGTGTGTGGTCGAAGAGCCAGGCACTGAATGAGGAAGTACAGAGCCCATAACGCAACTAAGAAATGATAGATAGAGTGAGCCAACCGCCTCTCCCAGAAAGCTTGTATACACACACACAGAGGCACGTAGTTTTTGGCTGAGACCCAGAGGAACAGGGACTGCAGGCGTGGTGTGCCGTGGGAAGGGCGTCCTCACCGTGAGCCAGTTTGCAATCGACCTCTCTACCGACCCGGCCGGCGTGACCCGCTCAACTAGCCATGTCCCAGAATAATACGATATATTCTGCAGTCATCCATTCCTGGACACCGGGAAGGTGTCAGAGGGTATTTTGCACGTGATCCACATCTTGTCAAGTCCGGGGAAACTCGTTCGTGTGGGCCGGGTTAGAACGGCTGTAAAAAATCTTGACTCAAATATAGAAGGAAATGTTGAGTTTCTCTCGTTGATACGGACTGTGATAAGTTATCCGTCCCACGTCCATTCCCTTTGTCGATGAACGGAATAGAAAAGAGGGTCACTTAGGATAGGAGGAGGCATGAATTCTCTGTTCTCCGAGGATGTTTTGTAAGCCGTCGAGAGTCCAGCTTTTGACGTAATCAGTCGAAAGAAAAATAAAGTAGAAAAAAATAATGTAGGAAAAGTAGTTGTTTTATGTCCTCTTTTTATATAGATAAGGAACACTCTCTCAACGCACATATGAAGAGAGCTGTAGTCATTGTATTGATTATTAGCACTGTAGCCTGAAAATGATGTTATTATGTGTATGTCACAGGTAATATCTCTGTCTCTCTCTCTCAGACTTACGCATTTCTGTCTCCCTGCTTCTCTACAGTCTTCTTTTCTATCAAAACACAACACACACACACACACACACACACACACACACACTCTTTTCCTCCATACTTTTTTCCTGTTTTTCCCATGTTGAGCAAAATGCACCCCCGTGGCGGAATGAACCCAGCGCCTGCTTGCAGGTTTAATCTAAACCCAGGGCGGAAAAAAGAAAAGGAAAATATTCTCTCGATTGCTTGCACGACTGACTGACTTTCTTATTTATCTCGACGTCACACGTGTGAAATCTTTCGTAAACATTTGACGAATGTCAGTGTTTTGCAAGACAATTCTCCACTAACTTCAGAGCAACGATATATATATATATATATATATATATATATATATATATATATATATATGTGTGTGTGTGTGTGTGTGTGTGTGT
>JAYMFT010038775.1:0-15697 GCA_038088735.1 Panulirus argus | reverse complement strand
TATACACACAAACACATACAGATAAACATATACACATATGCATGCACATACATATATACACATGTATATATTCATACTTGCTTGCCTTCATCCATTCATGGCACCATCCCACCCAACAGGAAACAGCATCACCACCTCCTGCATCAGTGAGGTAGCGCCAAGAAACTGACAAACAAAATCCGCCTTCGCTCACACTCAGTCTCTAGCTGTCATTTGTAATGCACTGAAACCAGAGCTCCCTATCCACATCCAGGCCACACAGACCTTTCCATGGTTTACCCCAGATGTTTCACATGCCCTGGTTCAGTCCAATGACAGCAAGTCAACTCCAGTATACCACATAGTTCCAATTCACTCTATTCCGTGCACACCTTTCACCCTCCTGCATGTTCAGGCCCTGATCGCTCATAATCTTTTTCACTCCATCCTTCCACCTCTAATTCAGTCTCCTGCTCTTCCTTGTTTCCTCCATATCTGATACACATATCCTCTTTGTCAGCCTTTCCTCACTCATTCTCTCCATATGTCCAAACCATTTCAACACTATTATAGTGAAAAATCTTTAAGACTTTAGAAAGCTTCCAATTGGTTTTTATGCCTTTAAAAGACATGATTATGGAACCCAAACTGGGAAAACAAACTATGATTAGCACCATCCTAGTCAGGACATGGTACTGTAAAATCACTTATTTATCTTCTTATCTCCCCAATGATGACTTAGGGATAAAGACTGATCTTGTCCTGTGATACTACTATGGGCAAGATCTCATCATGCACTACCTCTTCTTCTACTGATGATGGCTACCACTTCACTGGAATCATGGTACAACGATGATCCAGGTTCCCCAATCTTGCTTGGATGAGATATGGCCTTCAACGAAAAGATCAAGTAGTATATCATCAGTATACTATCTAGGCAAAGTGACTTCTTGGAAATGAGGATGGCTGATATTCATCTCTTGTGCCTCCTAGCAATGACTCAGGTATGAAGAAAGATCTTAATTTAACAGGGTCCTCTGTGTTAAATGTACCATGGGCTATTTGACCTGTAATGGCTCAAGAGAAGAGTGAAGAACCTATGAGGTATAAAGTACTCCTAATGGTGAACCTGAGACATGAAAGGATAAGTTAGCTACTACTCTATTATGCTAAACTTTTGAAGTGGTTTCTGTCTTGAAACCCCCATTATCAGTATGCAACCTAGAAAGGTATAAAAATCACAACCAAGTGGGTCCAGAAAAGCAAAGCTCTTCTATATAAATCTGCATAGCTATTTGAAAAGCTTTAGTCTTGCAAGGGGTTAACTGTAAAGCACATCACCCACTAGCAGACAGTTGAGGTGTGGGCCTGCCAGACTACATGGGTCAATTGATTCTTACCTGACCACTGTGACTTGGGGTGACCTTATGCCACAAATTACTCCCAACACTCCTCACCCTGTTAGGAACAGTCTCTTTCTATCTATCTGATGCCCTTTCCCTCTGGGAACTACCATCAACGGGGTGGCCATGGCAAATACCTCCATTCATCCCTGTCCTTACATGCCTCCCTCGTATACACAATTCTTTCCCCATTTCCCTTTCCCTAAGGATTGAGCTATAGATCCCCTTGCCTATGAAGACATCAGTCAAGGTCAACTGGAATGAACCAACAAAGCACAGGCTCAACTATGCAATATCTGACCCAAGGTGGCACACTTCAAGGTTTGAATCAGTGTTATCACTATAATCTCTACTTTTCTATATTTCTGTGTAAGGGTCCCAGATACTAAAAGCCTCTAGAAGTATAGAAAAACGACCCAGATCCTGGGAATAAAGAGAACTAGAAGGTGGAAGGGATCAATATCCATTCAGAAAAGGTGAAAACTTTAATATGTAATAATATCAACTTATGTACAAGTTACATAAGATAATTCTGTTACATAAATACACTATACCCAAACCAAATAAGATGTCAGAATAAAAAAAGAAAGCTGAAGCAGAATACATTCGTACATCCAGGACCCTGAAAATTATAGGGCATGCCAGCAACAATGGTCAGTGGAACAATGATGTCATGACAGAGAAGAGGTTGTTGCTTGATCGGCAGGTGGACCCAAGCTGAGCCAGCAGGCAACAAACACTGAACAGGTGGTTAGTGTAGGGCATTTACCTCACCTGATGGTGAGGGTTAGAGGCTTTTAACCAATGTGGATCCTAAATATTCTCCTAAGGCTCATGGGATAATCCAGCTTTGGAGATAATAATAAATGACATAAAAAATGTATTTTCAAACTACGTCATGTTAAATACACATAACTTAAACTTAACCAAGTCTACATACAATACCATTATGTAATCTCTACTACAATTGTTCTGCATGAAATCAGAACCAATGTCCAAGCTCTTAAAATTAATCACAGTTTCAATAATCTTAATAAATACAAAGAAAATTATAAGGTGATACAACAGAAACTCTGAACACACCCGATTTCAGTGATGTTTACCACATTGAAAATAAAGTTTAATGATCAAATAAGATATCAAAGTATCTTACAAAGAGCTTTGATGCATCTGGAAATCATATCTAAAGCCTATGAAGGATAATCACCCCAAAATCATGTGTGCTATAGCTATAAAGACTTACCTGTGCTACAATTACCACTTCACATACATTATGATTAAAAAGACACTAATGCAATAATTGCTGGAAGATACCATTGTTTACAAGTTTTCTATTCTAAACTGAGCGGCGATTTAGCATACAATCCTAGCCAACTTGTACCTAAGCAGAACTTTACATGCTAAATTATTAAAACTATTCAGTAATCAGACAATCCTAAGAACATTAACAATGATCCTTTAATATAATGTACTTTTTCTAACCTACAGCTATAAAAGTTAATTTTGCAGTGTGTCAGTTTGGTAAAGACTGCCTGACTGCATATGTCACACACACTATTTTGTTATGACTTTAGTACTGTATATCATGGCTGTTACATCTAGACTATGCCATAAAACCTTTGCTGTACCATAATGACACCGGATGGCTATAATGACCTATGTATACCATACTATACGTAGGCTGTGTCATAACCACTACGTTACCTGTACTGATGCAGAAGCCCCAGAGAAATTTCCCGTGAAGCTATATAGGGTATCGCCAGCCTCCTACAAATATAATTTAGTACATTACTTACTATTTCACATACTGCATACAATGCATTACATAAAATCTATTGTCTTATCATTCACTGTCTATACTGTAAAAAACCAGATCATAAGAAATATACATTTACCCCTTTAAGCCAAAATTCTTAAAACAGAATGAATTAGAAAAAATAAAATCTTGTTTTTCGAAAGTTCACTTCTGGGATACTGTAATGATGCAAAGGAAAGCAAAGAGGTATTGGTGTTGAATAATAATGAAGAGGAACTGTAAGTAAGTTTCCCCTAGATTTTCAAGCAAACCTATTTCCAAAATTCCCTCTTCCATGAGACTTTATTTTTTTGCCAGTCATTTTATTGCTACCCTAGTTGAACAGAAACACAGCTTGGTGGTCAAATATAACATTGGCTGCTAAAATGCTGGCAGAAGATTATGAAATGTAAATAAGGACTGTTCTCAAACCATGCATGCACTGAGTGAGGCACAATGGGCTGGCCCCAGGTTTGCACCTACCTTGTTGCTGATTAGACTCAACACAACATACTTGGTTTCAAACAAAAATCAAATTGTACCATAATAAAGTACCATCATAGGTTCTAAAAATCCTATCAAAGGTGATCCACACATGTATGTGTAGACCAGGGGTTCTAAATCTTTTCTTCCATGTGGACCACTTAGGGTTGCCATCTTTTTTTCTGGACCATCCTCTGCATATTCAGGTGGAGGCACAATTACTAAAGCCAAATCGCTCATCACTGTGTGCACAGTATAATTCACAAATTAGCAGTACTGTACATAGAAACTTAAAGGGTGAAGACAAAGGACAGTAACTTTAACTAAGTCTTACTTACTGACTCTCAATAGATCAGTTACAATATTGGTAGTAATACATAGAACATATATAACTGGTGTGATATGAATAACTACAATCACGCACACATCAGTGACTGATAAAAGCAACAATACTCAAATAATGGGAGACCTGACACTGCTTCTTTCTCACCAGAAGTGGAATGATTTGCTAGGAGACCATAGGGCAAATCGAAAAACAGAATCACTATCCAACGTAGAGCAGTACTGCATCTTGATCACCGACAATGCAGAGAAACCAGACTCTGAGGAGAAGGAGATGAGAATTTCCAGAGAAATATACTCTACCGGTCTCTGCCCAAAATGAGGCGAGTTCTCCCTCTCCAAACCTGGCCTTGATGGTGCTATCACTGATGAGGTCCACAAACTTTTTCTGCATTTCATCAAGCAATTCATATACTTGACATAAGAAAGTATTTCTTGCGAGTGACATGAATGCATTATCCACCTTGATTCCACAAAAGAAGTATGTACTTGAATTCATCTGCCAATGAACATAGATGCTCCGAGATATTTTGCAAATCTAGTTCAATAGCTGTTTCAGAAATCGTAAATGAGACAATGATATTATGGAATTCTGAAATGTGTCTTGTATCCACATTTTTCTTCCATAGTTCATGCCTGGCAATGAAAGCATGTTTGTAGTTAGTGTGGGTGATAATGGTTATCTCCTTCCTTAATATAAATCTAATCATTCAATTCTGTGAATGCTTGAAAGATATCAGTGAAGAGAGAAGATCAAGTTTACCCTGAGCTCCCATGAACAATGCCAGTTTCTGTCATATGTACAAAATGCTTACCAAAGTGTTGCCCTTTGATAACCAAC
Organism: Panulirus argus; assembly: GCA_038088735.1. NCBI lineage: Eukaryota > Metazoa > Arthropoda > Malacostraca > Decapoda > Palinuridae > Panulirus > Panulirus argus. The sequence continues at coordinate 10,854 of JAYMFT010038775.1, read as the reverse complement.
AGACTTGGATGTGGAACAACAGACTTTGGTTGGTGAGCCTATTCCATAACCTGGCACAAGATTTTGAACAGCTGTGTATTTAGGGCTCCTCCTTTGATGAAGTTGACAATCTTGATAACAGTTTTCAGCACCTTTTTTGAAAATCTGTACATCAGAGCTCCTCCTTTGATGAATTTGACATTCTTGCAGTTTTCAATACCATCCTTAAGACTTGAGGAAGTATCTTTGAAACACATGCTTCAATATAAATCATGCAGAGGGTGCCTACTACTTCCGGATTCTTCCCCTTGACTCTTGAGAGCAAAGCCAAAAATGACCCAAGCTTTGCTGGAACACCATCTGTACAGATAACATCAAGCCGATTCCATAAGAGGCCTACTTTCTTGAAGAATTCTGAAATAAAGCTAATAATATCATTAGCATTCATAGTCATCTCCACTGGATGACGAAAGAATTCTTCAATCGAGTCTTCATTCTGGTATCATGCAAAAACACGAATGACTTAACCAATTGGATTTTCAATAACACTGATTTTCCTAACCACTTAAACACAAATGTTAATTGCCATATCACATATCTGCAGCTTGTTAGTGTCCTTTGACAATGACACTTTCCTGATCTTGTTGCAACTGTCCTTAATAAGGAGCATGGCCCAAGAGAAAAAGTGGGTAGTGTACAAGGTGCAAAACACGATGGCCTAAGCCTTAGGTGGGCCCATGCTCAAACAAATCTTTGAAGTACTTGCAGGTTATGATTCTGCTTGGAGAGCTTTATCTACATAAAACTGATTGGTGTAACCTTGGTGAAAAAAATAATATACATGATTGAAGGGGAGAATTCTGTTAAATTTGGGGGAAAAGGTTAAGGGTTCCAGAAACAGTATGTTCCAGAAACAGTATAAGTACCAGAGCCCATGGTTTCTCTCCTAAGCCTTGCTGAGGACCAAATGAAGAGTAGATACGAACCATGGTTTGATGAATCTCCCTAATGATGGGTGCTACTACACTGTGTAACAAATTTTTACTTTTTCAATTCCTGGGTAACAAGTTTTATCTTCTAATTATGTCTAAAAAATATAGAAAATGGCTATCATTCCCTTGAAACCTTGCTTTTGTGATCAGGACAGTGATATTTTGAAATTTACCTTTTTTCAGAATATTCCAGATAGATTCAGTGTTGAGTAGCTGATATAGAACTTCTTATAAGTTTCCAGTAATATACATAGTAGTATAAATATAAGAGCCTTAAGCCAACCAGTTCAGTTTAGATCTAGCTGTCCAAGTAGATACATATACATACATTTTTCTGAGATGGCATCTTGAGGCTGCAAGTATCAGGCAGGCGCATTTTGCTATGGATGCGACCAATTTATCAAAATGAGCAAAAAATTACTCTGTGGCAGCATCCGCTAAGATGTGCAAGGCTTGCAAGGCATATTTTAACATGCCTGTCAGGGATAAAGACAAATTCTGGACACCTCCTTTCACCTGTGAGCACTGCAAAGAAACCTTGAAAGATAAGATAGATATTTGTTGCTCGTTTGGATGGCGGATTTTATATTACAGGTTGAGCATCCCTAATCCGAAAATCCAAAATCTGAAATGCTCCAAAATCCAAAACTTTTTGAGCAGTGATATGGTGTTACAAGTGGAAAATTCCACACCTAAACACATTATTTTTTCGTTGCATCAATGGTATTTCGTATTTTTTACTGTTAAGTACTGATGTGTGAATAAGAGTAAGAATATGATTTCTTATCAGTAGCATATAAATTTAGACTCAGGAATGAAGGTGATGCCAAACAACCACAGACTGTCCACATGGGCAGATAGGGTTGTGACACCAGCTTTCTGCTGTTGTTACAAAAACTTTTGTTTCATGAGCAAAATTATTGAAAGTATCGTATAAATCACCTTCAAGTTATGTGTATGAGGTGTATATGAAATATAAATGGATTTTGTGTTTAGACAAATGTGGAAAATAGGATAGTATAGAAACAAACAGTTTAGAGCCGAGACATACCTCAATGTTTTGACTGTTCAACAGTCTTCTTCAGGAGACACTGATTTCAACATTCGGCAAGACTGTGTTCCCAAGGAAGTGATGGTCACCCAATCGGATGTCTTGGTGTGTCGCTCTCTGATTGGATCACTCGTCCAGCTGCTTCCACTCGTTCACAGTGATCTCCGCTGCCTGATGTGACCAGCAGATGAACCCAGACCTTGTAAGCCTCTTACATTGCTACCAAAGACAACATTAACACAAGGTCTAGGTTCATCTGCTGGTCATGTCAGGTAGCAGAGATAGCTGTCAATGAGTGGAGGCAGCAGGACAAGTGATCTAATCACAGAGCAACACTCCGAGGCATCCTACCGGGTGACCACCACTTGCTAGGGAACACAGTCCCACTGAATGCTGGAATCAGTATCTCCTGAGGAAGACCGTTCAACGGTCGAAATGCTGAGGTACATCTCAGCTCTAACCTGTTTGTTTCCATACCATCCTGATATTTCATTATATATATGCAAATATTCCAAAATCAGAAAAAATCCAAGATCCGAAACACTTCTGGTCCCAGTCATTTTCTATACGGAATACTCAACCAGTATAATATTTTTTAGAATTTTTAAAAATGTCTATTTTTTTTTCTAATTTTCAATGTTATTGAAAAAAGAAATATACATGGAATATGTTGAGACAATCTCTTACACATTAGTCATGGGTGAAATAAATCTATAAACAAATATACAATTATTTTTCAAAATTGCAATTTCATATTGTTCCTTTGCAGTATTGTACAGGGGAAAAGAGAGCCATGAAATTCGCTATCCCAAGAATTTGGCAGGAACCCACTGACCACTCAAGCAATTGCTATTTCTGCATGGTGCACCCTTCCAAAGAGAGCAGCAAGTCAGAAGGGGAGGAAGACCCTGCAGATCCAGATTACAATTGCAAAGTTGCAGCTGAGGAGAGAAAGCCATACTAACCCAGTTAAAAAGACCTCAACAAATTGATCAGAGATCTTGGTCTCAGAAAGTCCATTGCTGAGCTTTTGACATATTGGCTCAAGCAGTGGAACTTGCTGGATGAAAGTTTGCAAATCACAGATCAGAGGAAGCATCACCTAGGTTTTTCTAGCTTCTTCAACCGTCAAGATGGATTCTGCTTCTGCCACAACGTAACCAGACTGTTCAAGGCAATTGGAAATGCCTGTAACCCAAACAAGTGGCACCTCTTTATTGACAGCTCGTTCAGGAGCTTAAAAGCCTGCTGCTCCATAATGGGAACGAGTACCCATCTCTTCCCCTGGCTCACTCAGTGCACTTCAAAGAAGAATACAAATGTGTCAAGACCTTGCTTGATGCCTTGAAGTATGATGAGCATAGCTGGGAGGTCATTGGAGACTTCAAAAATAATGGTGACATTCCTGATGGGTCTCTAAAGCAGTTTTACCAAGTTTCCCTGCTATCTTTGCCTTTGGAACAGCAGGGACACAAGGCACACAGGTGGGACTGGCCACAGCAGACTGAATTCTCTGTGGAGATGAACAAAGTCAAGTGAGAGCCACTGGTGGACCCAAGGAAGTTGTTGATGCCACCACTGCACATAAAATTTGGCCTTATGAAACAATATGTCACAGCTCTAGATAAGGAGCCTGCAACCTTCAAGACTTCTCTAAGCTGTCTGAGGCAAAGATTCAAAGCCAATGTCTTTGTCAGACCACAGATAAAGATCCTGTAGTGCAAGGAATTCTATTAGAAGCTTACTAGGAAGGAGAAAGCAGCTTAGTATAGCTTTGTTGCAGTGGTTTGGGGCTTCTCGGGCAATTAAAAGGTCAAAAACTATGTGAAGCTGGTTGAGACTATGGTGAAGAACTACAGCAAAATGGGTTGCAGGATGTCCCTCAAAGTCCATATCCTTGACGCTCATCTTGATAAATTCAAGAACATGGCAGAGTATTTGGAGGAGCAAGGCGAGCGCTTCTAACAGGATATACTGGCCTTTGAACGCTGCTACCAAAGAACATATAATGAGAATATGATGGGAGATTATATTTGATTCATGAAAGGGATTTATAGTACAATCCTAAATCTCGAAAAACTACTCACTTCTAAATCTTTTGTGATCACTTATGTTTAACATTAGTGTAGATACATGTTAATTTTGATTCATATGTTGTTTATCTGACTTTATGTGAATAAAAATGTGCAAATTCGCCTACTGTCCAACTGGAAATAGGTATATTTAAAAATATCACTGTCCTGGTCACAAAAGCAAAGTTTAAAGGGAATATCAGTCTTTTTCCCTACTTTTTATGCATAAGCAAGTAGGAAATAACACTTACTGCTCAGGAACAAAACTTATGTTACACACTATTATGGCACTTACAATCTGTAGTAACACTTGGTATGACATCTTAATAATGTTTCTGTGTTGCTGGTGGAATGATCCTCCACATCTAACCCAGCTCTTTTCAGATCAGTAACCTTTGCCATGGAATACTCCACACTTATTATGTACTAGTTCAGGATGAAGTTACAAAAAGATGAAGTTTGAGTTTTGTAGACTCCAATTAATCATGTCAGAAGTTTTGAACAAATTATGCACTGTGGCACTTGGGCCCAATCTTTGCTGGTGAAATAAATGAATCCATACTCATGGTATGCTTTATCATATTTTCTTTTCTTGGTGAAAATATGCCAAGACAATCATAAAGAGTAAAGCTGTGAGGTTCTCATTTACCAGTTTCAACAATTCTTTCACCCTTCTAGTAACACCAGTATATGTAATTACTTAACTACAATACAGGGTACCTACCTACCTGTAGAGTACCTTTGAAGAGATTTTGCATGAATAGCAAGGAACAAAGTAGCACTCATGGCATCTTGCTTTTTTAATTATACTGTTTTTCTCCATCCCTATTCCTGTGGTATAATAATCATCAAACAAGGGATTGACTTCAACCAAGAGTCAAGTTTTCTTTAACATATTTCTATAGTCACTCCATGTACGTGTCTTATTGATCCAGTATTGTAGAACAGTCTTTCTGGCTTTTATGTTTGTGATGTGATTCTGTATTGCACCAACTTGTATATTTCCATTTACAATATTCAACCGGTGACCATACAATAAAGAATTATTCAAATTTGCATCCCCCATATATGTTAGAAACTTTCATCTCTACTTCTCTGCTTCTTCTTGTGAAGAATCTTGTTATCATACCACTCATTATTTGGCTTGAAAGTACTGTCTTATTAATGTACCCTTTGAGTTCATTTCTTATCTATAATATCACTAGGGTTTTTGATATCTTCTTTACTCTCTCTTTCTTTCACTGAAGGGCCTTTATGTGAAGATACCAAAATATTGCTAATCATTCCAGGACTTATTTACTCACAATTCTCTTCATGATATTCCATTAAGTTCTCTTCCAACTATTTGTACGTTATATCCAGGTCTTTTTGTATTTTTTCTTGGTCTTCTTCTGTTCCCACAGTCTTAATTACTTGTGTCATCTGCAAAACACCTGACTATACTCACCCTTATATCCCAATCTACATCTGAAATCAATATCACAAAGAGTATTGAAGCTAGACCTGTTCCTTGTACTACACCCAAAAGAATGTTTTCATCATGAAGTTCCAATTGAAACAATTCTGAATTGTCTGTTGATTAAAAACAATTCAATCAATTTTTCTAGTTTCCCTTGAATGTTTTGTCTTGTGACTTTCTTTAATAACACTCCAAAATTTAATTTGTCAAATGTTTTGGCAAAATCGAGGAAAGCAATGTCCTTTCTCTTCCCTTGCATTAAAGTTTCATGTAGTAAATTTGCAGATGCATTTTTGTACTTTAACCTGATACTAATCTATGCTGGCCTTCTTTTTAAACAGTGACTGACAATAAATGATGCACTCTTACAGAATAGCAGCCAACAATGTTTGATGTGCTAACTTCTCCCATTTATGTTTAACCCTTTAACATCAGAAGTCACGACATGATAACTTGCATTGCAGCTGCCAGGAGTCATCATACAAGTGCTAACTTTTGCAAGCTTATATTGACCTCTCCTATAATATTTTCAATATTTTGACATTTTTATGGCTGCAAAGTATTTGTTGGTCACTTTGGGTGCTTATTACTGAGACTGCTTATCTAAAGTAATTCTGAGGTGCAAACATAATGCAAATCAATGTATATATGTGTAAATAGTAACCATAAATAGTAATAGCGTCTTTTAGTGAATGGTCACAAGGCTCACCCTCCACCTCCTCCTCTGCTGCTTGGGGAAAATTACTCATCTTTACGGCTAACTTACGACCATGTAAGTTATATTAACTCCTTTATTCTTACATATCATTTACACTTACATGTTTTACTCCATAAACAGAGATGAGAGTTGCTGCTGAATTTGCATCAGGGGCTCAGCCCCTGCTCTCCACCACCCCTTCTTCCAGAGGATTTTTGTGTTAAATTTAGCATTGTACAATATTATGGCCATTAACATTATATTTGCTCATTTTTTGTACTTACCTTTTACTTTTACATGTATTTACCTTCATTTCAAAAGAGGAAACAAACATTTAAGCTCATTCTAAATTGGGAAACAAAATTTTAAGACTTTTTTCCCAATTATTGGGAAACACATGAGGTAAAGAGTTCCAGAGTTTAGTGGTGTAGGGAAAGAAACATAACAAACCAGCCAACCCTTGAATTGCCAATAGCCACATAATAATCAGTTGGAGCTGTATTATATCATCTAGCAAATAGCAGGGGCATACAAGAAGCTAACTCTCAGGAGGAGAAACCAAAGCAATATCTAAGGAAGTGACAGAGTGAATCATCACTACAGTGTAGAGCAAGTCGGTCAAATTTCAAGGTCAGACTGAAAGAGTTAGGGTGACAGCTTTAGACTCGACTCCATCTAGTAAGTACATACGTAGCACTAGAACCTACCCAGATGTGAAAGCAATACTCTGTACAAGGACAGATCAACTCTTTGTTTAATAAGAGCAACTGTTCAGAGGAAAAGAATTACAGTAATCCCTCAATTTAACGGACCTCGATATAACAGAATTCGGATTTAACAGAATATGCTAATAATAATACAATAATTAACAATAACGGAAAACAATCTCAAACACTGCACCATGTGCATTTCATATACTATCTGTTTTTGGAAGCATGGGGTATATTTGCGTTGTTTTGGTCTTAGGGAGCTTTTATACCTACGTGACACGTGGCAGGATGGCAAGTGGCAAGTGACACACAACATGGTGATTTCAAATCAAAGTGACAAGTGACATGTGGCGCATGTATGGTTTCCCCGCTTAGTTCTCGAGATGCCATCATTGGATGATGATGCCAACATAATTGCTCTGATCGATGTTGTAATAGCCAGAAGAAAACAAAGAAGAGGTGGTGAGTACATTCGTATCTGAGACATTTTAGGGATTCACAGTGCGTATGTAGCTGCAAGGCAACTAGAGCTGCATCCATAAAAGTTTCAGCAGCTTTACCGTATGTGCAAAGAGGAAAACTTAAGGGCAACATAGTTCCATACTTTGTCCTGCTCATCCTTTGAGCTGTTATCTGGTGATGTTGTGTCATATAAATACTTGTAAATTTCAACAATTTGAACAAAGATTGCATTAACTGCTTCACTTTCTGGAAGAGGCAAACTAAAATAACTTCACGAGAACACGAAGAAATCGTGTATTCCTCTCCACAGACTGCACGACTGAGGTAGTGTTGTCAAATGTGGCTGGTGAAAATCTGCTAGGAGACCTTCAAAATCCGCTGCACACACCATAAATCCACTAGTTGTTTTTCGTTTGTATCTTTAATGTTATTTGTATTAATATCATCTTGGTTATTAATCACTTTGCTGTGAAAGCTCCATTAAATCTGACAACACTGGACCAAGGTGGCACGTCGCATGCTGAAGAAAAATGATCTGGTCCGATCCCTGAGTGGCATCCAAGTGACACGTGGCACATGCAATGTGTCACGCCACTCCTGTGTGAAAGGTTTCACTTGTTTCTAAAGGTTCATTTTCAAGTGACATGCCACATGAGACGTGTACTTTGGTGTGAAAGCTCCCTTATTCTGCCTCAAGCTATCATGCGGTTAGGTTGTATATAGATAATTGTGACTTTATCAAATAATCATACAATCCTTACAATTCATAATGGCATCAAGTGACAGAGGAGTTAAAAGAAAACGTGTAAACTGTATATTGTCTTACTGTACATTGTATAAATGGCTACATACGATTTAACGGACATTGAGGGATTACTGTAATGGCATCTGAGTAAGTCTCCCAGTTTCTCAGATAAGAGGCTGATTTAGCTAAAGTATTTGTATAAAGTACAGTTTCCAAGACAAGTCAGATGTTAGTGATACCAAGTATGTTTACTAACTCATGTGGCAGGATTACAGATCTACCAAAAGAGATGGGCAAGTTCTGAGGAGTTTCAGAAACAGATACAAGCATCAAACCTAACCAGGGTGCATCTCCCCTTTGGGAAATCCTGTCTATTTTAATTTTGAAAGGAAGTCATGAAGAAACATGATGCAGAGCAAGCAATAGATAGAGCAGATTTGAAGGAGGTGCAGGAATGCAGTACTGAGATGTCTGTGTATTAGTGCATCTGCTACCTGCTGAAAAAAGGAAATTGTTGATAAAAAAAGGAGGGAGAATGTAAGAAAAGGAGAAACCTGAATGACATCACTGTTGATAGGAAAATAGAGAGAGATTGGTCTTCCAACAAAGTGAGGGTGAAAAGCCAAAAGAAGTGAGCTTAAAGATGAGATTCAAGTGTCATACCCGGTCAAAAGTATTTCATATATCAAGAGCTAAAACAAAGTATTTTTCAAAATATCTCAGAGGTAATGATCAGACATTATCAAGACAGACATTAGTGACTCTTGCCTTGCAGGTTATACTGATAATCAGAAGGAAAACCATGGGATTCATGATGTTTAAGGAAATGTGAGCTGATGAGGATTTCAGATATTTTGGAAATACTAAAAGTCGAAGCAATAATATGATAGTTGGAAGGGTTGGAACAGTCACTCTTCTCTGGGATGGGATATAACAATACATATTTTCATATAGAAAAGCTTTGGGTTTTAAACAGAAGAGGAACTCACGAACAAGTACAGGCATAAGGTCAGAACTACACTCCTTCAGAGAATGGGGACAGATGCCATTTGGTCTATATGCCTTGCTTTTGTCCTGAGAGAGAAGCGCTTTCCAGATTGTACGAAAAGATTCCATGAAGTGGTAAAAGGAGCATCTCGGGTTGAGGTAAAACTACAGTCATCCTAGGCGGTGTCAGAGAAGAAAACATAAGAGATGGCTATTGTAATTTCAAAATAGCAAAGGAAAGGCAGTACAACAGAAGTTGTTAGATATGCTTCTGCTGAAGACCAGAAAGACCCAACAGCAGATGTAAATGGGAGGTTGTAGACTTTCCTTTGGTATAAGAATGCTCTCCCTTATGGATAACATGCTTGCAGTAATTTTAAGCAGAGATGAAAGCTGACTGCAAGGTGGAGGAAGGAGAGTTTTGTCAGGTCCAATATATCAGGTCCCTTGCCTAAAAGGCCTCAAAACAAAAAATTTTGAACCCCAGACTGGAAGAGGTAGTCTTAAAAGAAGGGGGTATACATGCTTTCATTCCAGCAACAATAAACTCTGTTACATACTCAGCAGACAAAGAAGCATCAAAGGAGAAGTAGTACTTTTATAAAATAAGAAATGCTTTAGTGTAGTCAGTGCTGATAAAGTGCCAGTACTCATGTATACAAAATGCAGCTAAAGGGGGTGCGGTTAAAAAAGATACATTTATAAAAGTGTTGCCAAATGAACCAATTAAGGAAAAGACTGTGTAGCTACAACATGAAGGATTAGAAGGGAAAAATAGATCTAGAATGTAAGGAAAGTGGTCATGACTACCTGGAATATGGAAAAGAAGGTTAATAATTTGCTCAAGATCATTCAAAATGGAAAAAAGGAGCTTCGAATTCAACCATTCCCTATGGTGTGTGTTAAGGTCTCTTTATCAGACTGTCTCAGTTTGAGGATAAGAGGATGTTAGTTAGGATAGCAATTGGCACAACAAAGGAAACTATTAGTGATTGGGAGACAAATCTGAAACCAAATGATGACAAAGTTTGGTGTAAGAATATGCACACACCCTTCTGAAATGGAATCACAAGGTTAAAAAATGAAAAAGCAAAAGAGGTCAGAGAAAATGCTGTCAGACAGTTGGGCATGAAAGATAAGTTAGAAATTAGGTGAGGTACTAGTCAGATGGAGTTCAATTTAAAATATTTACTGGAAAGACCCTGAATGGTGGAGAAAAGAATGGAAAGAGAGACGAGTCTATTAGAGGGGTAAAGGTTATAGGATGAGCCAACTGCAACTGACTGAGCTCTCTTTCTCTCACTGGCAGCAGAGACAAGTGGGAATATGAGATTTTAGGGTCTCCCTTATCATGCAGGCAAATCCCCCTCTTCCTTTTGTGCTATTATATACCTTTTAGGAAAGATTACATTTCATCTCTATGACTAAATTTGTTTCAGCAACTTTAACATCTGGTTTTATTTAATTTTTGAAAGCTATAAACTCCAGATCTATTAATAACATGAGTTTGTCTTCATTTGAATATAATATACTTGTGTCTTCAGCACTTTTATACTTGATCACCATCTCCCGCTAGTTAGGTACTGCCAGGAAACAGATGAAGAAAGGCATATTCGCTCACATACACACACACAAACACACACACACACACACACATATATATATATATATATATATATATATATATATATATATATATA
>JAYMFT010038764.1:0-15698 GCA_038088735.1 Panulirus argus | reverse complement strand
TATATATATATATATATATATATATATATATATATATATATATATATATATGTGTGTGTGTGTGTGTGTGTATATTTCTGTCAGTCTGTCTATCGTAGTGTTCACTGCAGGAAATGACAAAGTCACGAAGAATGAGTCGTGTAAGTTGCAGATTGTCAAGTGTTATGTGTGAGACAGAGATATCATGCTTGTGGCCTGAAAGCCAGCACCCCATGTGTGGGTAAGGAAAAAAGAAAATACAGCTATTTGGGACAAAGAAATGACACTTGACAACAGCTGAAGTGCTGGTGGCTTATTACGCAGCCGTCACTAACCCTACTGATACCCGAGCGGGCGGTACCTGTAAGTATACCTCCATGGTCGGTGTGAGAGAAAATGGGAAGTAAAAACGGGATTAAAGAAAAATTGGTATTAGAGAGAGAGAGAGAGAGAGAGAGAGAGAGAGAGAGAGAGAGAGAGACTACTCAGAGGGCACTATCAACAGACGTTAAGAAAGAAACACCAGTAAATGAGACACCTCACAGGCACCAGCAAGTGCCGTAACCTCAACTGTAAACAGTCTCGTTAAAACTGGATTTGTCGTAATAATCTTAAAGACTATCCGGCTATCCTCCCGCCATGATAGGTCTGTGTTTTAACAGATATGGTTGTCCTGAGATTCAAATAACATGCAAGAACTACGCAGTGTTATCATGGTTAACTCCCTTCATGCGTTAGCAGATTGATGCCCCCGTGGGAGCTCAAAAGTTCCTGAGCACAAGACAGAGCCACTCCTCTCACCGCCATCTTGACCTTGAATTCGGAGCCGTAAGTCCTGAGCCACAAATCCCAGGCGGTGGCCACGTGTCCCGGGGCATTTGGCATTTCCCCCCCTCCCCCGCTAGCCATCCACCCACAAGGCTGTGGCTCAACGCCCTCCGCCACCAGACCGGTTCCCTCTGCTGCGTGGCGCCAGCTGCTTCTCCAATCACGGAAGCTGGCTTCGTGGGCGCGGCTCGGTGCTTTACTTGCTGATTGGACGAGTCGAGTACAAGCCAGATGTTACTGGATAGATGGAAGGTGGGGCTACTTTTGCCTGTGTGTGATTGGTGGAAATGCATCACGCTGTCTGGTGTTTGTCACTGTTTGCGACACAAGCTCTCATTTTCTCTGGTGATGGCCACTAAGATGGATTAACCAATAAAACTCTAATGTAAAGGCATTTTTTAGATTTACGAGCTCAGTACGATGGCTGATTGTTTATTTTCTTACCTTTATTTATTGATTCTTGAACGACATGAGTCGTGCGTCTGCGCTGTTTGTGTTTGATAAACAAATTTCCAAGGCTTCACCCGAGATGAGTCGCTGCGTCCCTCCTCCGTTCCTGTGACATCTTTCTTTGCATTGCTCCCTCCTCCTCATCATATATACGCCGCTTGCTACTTCATGCATTACAATTGGCACTCAGGAAATGTTTTGTCCTGATGTAAGAGTGCGGTCACAGGGTACCCAGCGTACTTCAGTCTGTTTGTCGACAACATTTTAGGAAAAATGAAATAAGAGCTGTGTTAATTGTCGTCGTCAGTGACTCATGTACAGCAGACATGTTTGCACTCTGACGGGACAAGGGGCATGTGATACTACACAAGAGTTGGATTGCACTGGTATGACTACGGTGTCAAGGCCAAGGTAAAAATTTCGCATGGGTCACCAACATCCATCAGGGTTGGGCTATCCCGGTCTTTGTCCACACCACCGGATTTCTATAACTCCACGACTGTGTTATAACATTTTTCCACAACTGACATAATGACTTCCACTTTGCTGGAACTGAAGAAATCGTCAAGTAATACTACTAAAACGGCAATGCACAGAGGGAAATCTAAGACGTAATACATTTTCACCAGTTGATGTGGGTCAGGTTGCCTGATCACCTGATATGCGTAGGTCGGGATGTCTTCCCTATGGGAAAACTTCTTTACTGTTCATATATATAAGGAACAACGAATTACCAGTCTAGATACTTTTGTTTTCGTGTACTTAGCTATGCATAGTTCTTTCTTTTATTGTTGATTTTACTTCCAAAACTTTAGAGCATGTGGAGTGTGCCGATGATGCAAACCTTATAAAGGCTGCAGGTATTGAAGCTGACTCCGTCAGACCATGGTTGATTAAGCTGACCCCGTCAGACCATGGTTGATTATGCTGACTGGGGCTGCAAGCTTAACCGTGAATTAGAGACATTCCTCTGAATTTGAATGTACAAAATTCACGAGAAAAAACGAGTTATACGCATTTTTTGTCCTAGAGTGTAGTATAGCTGCTTTACTTTAATAATGGTGTAACAGTCTCGATATCAGAGTTTAACAAAAAAAGAAATAAAGTCTCCCAACGATCATTTGCTTGTTATGAGTATTCGTAAACACCAAGTGTTTGTTTTGTTCAGTCTCTTGCACCCAGCATCTCGCACCGTCTTCCCATACTCCTTTTCTAACAGCTGTCTATACCTTTCTGAGTTTTCACACCTCATACCCAAACCTTTCATTCTTCCAACAGTTTTATGTAAGAAAATGACACAACAATATAATTATCTCCCGTATGTACAGCTTGTATTTCAAACAGAAGTGTTCCTTCACAGCAATGGCTTATCCCTTCTCATCACTCCCTCCATATATGTTCAGTGCTATCCGGTTAACAGGCGACGCCCAAACACCTTTTTGTACCCTGTACCCTCCTCTCGCCCTATAGCCACCCAAGTACCCGCACACTTCTGACGTGAACCCCCTGTAGTCTATTTATATGCATTATATTTAAGTTCAAAACAGACAACCTAGATATAAACCAACGGATCCTTTGTTGTCTGTCCCTCTTATGTTCTCCCTCTCACCAGCCAGCCTCGCAGTGCAATTTCAGGAGGGAACTTTCACTCTTCATTCACAATCATATCGTTCTGTGTCCTCTCCTGACGTTCGGTCTCTGTTCACATACATACTTACTCTTCATCTTGACCACCAACAACCTGTGATGACTGCGTCAGAAAGCAGGTGTAAAAGAATGAGAGTGGTCACCTCGACCACTTGGTTTGTATCCATCCCTCAAGCGCGAGATAGAAACACTGGCAGGTTGGGTCTGATGTATGCCAGTCCTAGGAACTAGTGTTTCTAAAGATGGTTCCCAAGCTCTTCAGCCACCTCACTTGGACCGTATCAATATGGATCATATTCATACCTATAGGCGATATACGATATACCGTAATGCAATCGAAAATGAAGAAAAACCTTAGAACTGCATCTTTCGCCATACCACAAGTCGGGCTCTGAACTCGAGAAGAGGTGGTCATATTTTTTCTTTTTGCGTAGTCACTGTGGTAATGGTCAATGACCCGGCCGCTGTAGTGATGGTGGTGTGGTAACTGTGGCGGTTGAATCCCGGCCATTGTGGTGGTGATGTCTCCCTTGATGCAAAATTTTCTTAGGATGTTATTGCTTATCTAGATGGTCACAGGCTAATGAAAGACAGTTAGTTTATGATGGTTTATTCTTAGTCCATTAAAATATATAACAATACAAAAGGCCATTTCTTCTCACATTAACAAGTGAATATGGTAGCTAAAGTGATTCGTTGCCAAATATCTCTGGAAAATAGATTCAGACATACATTCGCCAAGATAACAAAGACGTGTTATCCACATAAAACTAAATGGAATAATTTTTCTTTGTAGGAGAAAGTTGCATAGGAAAAGAGTGAACAGATAATCGCATGGGGATATATTTTTACTGTCAACCATCGTTCTGACATAAGAGATGGGAAACTGTATCAAATTCCCCAACAGTCATGAACATACAAAAAAAAAAAATGAGTGAACATGCCTTCAGGCTCTAATAAACTATACCCTAATGTAAACTATAATCCTGTTATATACTACACTCATATTTGTACTGTTGAGGAAGAGTCTTAATGCCTCTTTTCTGAACAAGACCATAGAGGTCGGGAGCGGCGGGCGGGTAGGCAGGCGTTGGGAAGGTTCTGTCACTTACATTTGTCTCGACTTACTAACCCAGTGTATCGTTCGAGTTTAACAAGGATAATCTAGCCAGTGTTACCGCCACAGACGACCAAAGATCTCCCGTCATTGTAAACACAAATGATGACGTGAATCACTGCGCCTCTTTGACATTTGATTCTAGATCCAGAATTAGGACATCTGTAGACTTGATTCAGCGTCTCATGCCCAAGTATTATGAATCTGGAAGACACATTCTATCTCAGTGCAATAAGCATACCTTTGATTTCGAATCATAATTCATATTTCGAGTTTAGGATCAAATATGCTGACATTTCCAAATCTGGACAACACACGACGTGGTAATGCGTTTGTGTAAAAAAGATATGAAGATTTTGTGCCTACACCACACTGTAGACCACGCATATTCTCGGTAAGCTGCTGCGTCACATGATTGCTGTGTGGCCGTTGCCAACTCAAGGGTGGCCTGTTTTGATAACTGTTTCTTACCATACACGTCGAAGCTTTGGAACTCTCCACCCTCTCATGTCTTTCCTAATAACTATGACCTGGCACATTATAAAAGACTGGTTTTTCACTTCCTTCAAAATTCTTCAGTACTCTCCCTTGTCTCTTTTTTTTTCTCTTTCACTAACCTCTCCGTATTTCATTTAAGGCCCGGCCTTGATGTCGACATTTTGTCCGCGACTGGACCCTCCCATGTACAAAAACGCATCACCCAATCCGGAAACAGTTGTCTATTCCAACCAAATCCGAATGCTGATCTGAAATTGACACAAAAGAAAAGCACTTCCCACTCGAGCCTATGATGACGTATTTTGTTTGTCTCTCAAATCGTTGTTGTCCTGCAAATCTATGCTAAGTATTTTGATTTCTCGCACACTTTAACATGTAATGATTGGTTGACATGTTTGCCTTCAGATGAAACTTTATTAGTTGAATGAATTGGTTCGTGGCTCAAAGATGGATTGCACGGGATCAACAAACAAGACAACATATGAAAAACCTCCAAGATTATTCTTGATTGGTATGTCTGTATAGTTAAACACGAGGATGTTGCACAGCTCAAAAGAAATCACGGCGGTAGGCCATGACTGCGTCTCACCAATTATTTTGATCCCGTTTTTTTCATTATATATATATATATATATATATATATATATATATATATATATATATATATATCATCCTTTGGAATAGGGGAGAAAGAATACTTCCCACGTGTCGTAAAAGGCGACTAAAAGGGGAGGGAGCGGGGTGCTGGAAATCCTCTCCTGTTTTCACTTTTCCAAAAGAAGGAACAGAGAAGGGGGCCAAGTGAGGATTTTCCTTCTTAACGCTACCTCTCTCACACGGGAAATGGCGAATATGCATTTTATATATATATATATATATATATATATATATATATATATATATATATATATATATGCCTACATGGCACAGGTATCATAACGGTCAACGCTCACGTGGCTGGTTTTTACATTGAAACTATGGGAAGCAGCAGCCAGTTGCGTACCGCTGCTTCAAGCCTTATTGGGTAGTACACGCAGAAAGCTCCGGATAGCAGAGGCCGAAATAATACCTAAAGAACATGTGTGGCGGACGGAAAGGGATGGTTGAATAGACTTGATAATAGGAGACTTAATGAGGTGGTAAATTTTTTATTCCACTCTGCTAAGAGAGAGGTAAAGGAAGATCCTTCCCAGATATGTGAACAATACTCACTCCACACTACGGTGAGTGATCCTTGTAGATATGGGAGAGCTGTCTACAAGAAAAATAATTGCATCACTCATAGGAAACCTACAGGTCTTGGGAAGTAAATCTTGCAATGCTCATTATTTACATAAAGATAGAAAAATCTCGGTCCACTAAAACAGTGAGTCATGTTGTCAGCAGGCTTTAAGCTAATCAGAAGAGGAGTCGCATCGGACTCCAGGTTTGTTTCCCAAACTTGAGGACCTCTAAGCAGTCATCATTTGAGCTCTGGTTGAAGCTTACCGTTAGTGCAGACCGCAGTTGCTCTAGCTTGACGACTCACTAACTAGCACTGTGGCAAAGTAGCAGTCACCAGGTATATCATATATGGCAGTATGGATTTAGAGAAACGTTAAAGGCATTACTATTATAGCTAGATATCCAACCCTTCAACAGTGATTATCTTGTACGAACGGTTGGCATGATTTGGCTTTGATTCCACCTCTCGATTTATCTTTCTAATCTGGGAGTAGAAGTTTGTTTTCTGTAGTGGCCCTATAGACAGAACCTTGGCTGCGACCACTGCAGACGGTCACAGGCGGTCATCTTTAGGCTTAGTTATGAGAGAGCTCAAAGGCAGGGTTCTCTGCCACTCTTAGATGATACGTTATATATGTATATGTAATAAATATAAAACTTTCGAAACAAATGCTATTTACAAATGTTCTCCGGTAAGACGACCGGTACAGGGCGTAGCAGACTTCTCGATCTTATGGGAGCCACAATCAGACCCAGCAAGGTGGCAGGCATCACCTTGCTTTGTTTAGGTTACAACAAGGTGACTGGCAGCAGCTTACTGTATCTCGGTCAGAGCAAGGTGACAGGCAGCACCTTGCTGTGTCTAGGTCACAACAAAGTGGCTAGCAGCACCCTGCTGCGTCAAGGTCATAGCAAGGTGACAGGCAGTACCTTGCTGTGTCCAGGTCACAGCAAAGTGACTGGAAGCACCTCGCTGAGGCGAGGTCATACGTCTTGTCCCGGGTCGTTGGACAGCTTCAGAGGTTATCACAGAACGTCATCAGTAAAATCAAACGAACATCACAGGGGCATCATAACTTCTGGCTTGAAGCAGCCTCTCATGTTTACTTTCCTACAGAGTTACTCGGTATGAAGTACTGTGAACACACAGACAAATGAATAGATTAACCCGTTTTCATGGAAATGTAGGGAAGAAAATAATTCTCTTAGGGTGTATACTAGGGTGTAAGGAAGGGAACATTAATGTTGAAACTAGTTATATAACTCTACGGGAGAAAAGACGTATATTATGAGAGAGAGCGACTCTTCAAGAATGACATCAAAATACAAAAATTCTACCTGTAACTAATACAAAATTATTTCTGCGAAATTGTGCGGTCGGAGCCCCTAAAGGACAGACTGCGGTCTGATATCAACTGACTTTCAGAACACATCCCCTGTTTGTTACACGAGCATTACGTATTTGGACTCCGGAAATTTTCAGGGCTCCTGTTTACCTTCAAGCAGTGTTGTTAAATCACTAAGCATATGTCCCAAGTTTCGCTACATACTTGCGCATATATATTACACAGAGAACGGACTTAAATCTAGATCAATATACAACACTTACACTGTGACAGATGTTCATTGGTTTTATATAACACAGAAAATTAGCAAAGACTAAGCATGAACATCTTCAGGATAGCTCTTACAAAATGTCACAGCCTATTTGTGACCACACACACACACATACCCGCCACGCACACACACACACACACACACACACACACACACACACACACACACACACACACACACACACTTCCTCACAAGAAATAAACATTTAACAATGACATTTCCATTAACTATACACTAGCGACACTAGAAGGTCCTGGAATGGGTACCATCGAGGGGACTTCGTCCTCACGTGTGGCTGTGTCACTAGCCACGCCTCTCGGTAGCGTTAGTATGTCGCCACCTACCTAGCCACAGTTCTCCTTCTTAACCTTAATCAACGGAATAGGTTAGCGGCTGTCTGCCGGCACATAATGCCTTTCCGTGAGTATTCAAAGCCAAAACCCTGATGTAAGATGATTTCTTCTCCAGATATTCTGCGGCTTGCCCTTAGTGTGACACAAAGAAAACCTTGTGTCATTTCGAGGCTATATTATTATTCTAACTCCTCACATTAGCCCGAGTTTGGTAGGAACAGGATATCCCTCTTACAGTGTAATGAAATTATAACATCTGGTCTTTGGTGAGTGACATTTCCACGTCTGATGTCCTTTTTGGAGCAAAGAACTTTTCGATTTCTTCAAGCGTTTTCCCCCGCGTCTCCGGCAGGTACATGCCCAGCGCCACGCCGGAGAGGCTGAAGATGGCGTACATACAGAAGACGATGTAGGTGTCCATGAGGTCCGTCAGAAGGGGGAATGTAAGACCAATGACGAAGGCAAAGAGAGAGTAAGCAGTGACAGCCACCCCGTTACCAATGGTTCGCACCGCCAGTGGGATCAGCTCTCCAGACAGCAGCCAAGGGATGGGGCCGTAACCCAGCTCGTTGAAGAAGACATAGATGAGGAGCGACGCCAGCGGCATCAGTCCCAGCCCCTGTAGAAGAACACGGCAGTACAGGCTGGGGCCTCACTGAGTGAGGAAACTTATATACAAAGAATATGTGAGAAAGAGATGCAAGACTTCAAGTCAGTGTCTTGCTATTGCAACTTCCTCTCCTTCTTAAGCACAGAAACACACACACACACACACACACACCAGGCAGGAATAAGGGGGAAGGTCCTTCGTTGGATAGAAGATTGGTATCTAAGTGGGAGGGATCAGAGAGCGCATGTCAGAGAAGTCTTCTCCAAATGGGTTGAGGTGACCATTAATCTTTTTGATATATGTTATTAATGACTTAGCTGAAGGTATAGAATCCTACCTGAATATGTTTGCACACGTTGCAAAGGCCATGATGGAAGTGAAAAGTGAGAACGATTGCATCACATTACAAGGGGACCTAAACAGACTCCAAAGTTGGTTTGAAACTTGGTTGATGAAAATCATCCCTAACAAATGTAAAGTTATGGGGATGGAACTATGGAAAAGATGGCCTAATATAACTATTACCCAGCAGGATATAAGCTTTATGGTTCTATGAGAGGAACTTGGGAATAGACATTGTCCCTAACCTGTCTCCAGAGTCCCATATTAGGAGGATAGCTAGGGAGAAAAACTGTTTGCTGGCTAATATCAGAACAGCTTTCAAGTATATGGATAAGGAAAAATTTAGCGAGCTATATTTATTTTCTACATAAGGCCAAGACTAGAATGTGGTTCCAAAGTTTGGTCGCTGCAACTAAAGCACAAAGAATTCAAAGAGAAGGTCCAGAGGAGGGCAACAAAGATGGCATCAGAATTAAGAGAGGTAAGCTACATTTAAGTTTTTAAAAGAGATCGACGGAGTGGAAAGTGGACAGTACTTTGTGAGATGTAGAGACAAAGCAACCAGATGATATAACATGTTATTAAGAGATTTGTAGATAAGGAGAACAGGTTGACTGAAGACATGACAAATGCAGACAGCATACATAAATTCAAAATGTTGTATGATACTACAGAGCGTCCAAGAGATGGGACCCCACTCCCTGTCCGTATAGCACACATGGACAACTACACACACACACACACACACACACACACACACACACACACATAACCCACTGCAGAGAAGAGCACCATGGACTGCAAGCTTATATTATGTGCAAGTAAGAAGGATGGGAGCAGAGTGTGAAAAGGACCCTGAATAATAATTGGCTTTCAAGTCTAATTGTGCCACTTCTAAGGAGTTTAGAGACAGCTGATTATGGGAAGATCCTAGGTTTCCGTTCGAAAGCTCAGGTCTTGCCAACCTCAGTAAAGAAAGATTTAGATATCTAACATTTAAGGGACATCATGCAGTAGATAATATAAGTGACTGACATAGGGAGAGTGAGTAAGTGAATTGCCAGGCGTAATTACTGTGCTAAGAAAAGGAAGTCAAAAGAATCGTTGTTTATAATCAAGACGTGAGGAGACGTCCGGTTATAGTTTGGCAAACTAAGAAACTTAGAGACAAGGTAGTTTTCAGCAGGGTAATCATCAAACGGGGTATATCAGAGGAGGAGAGGGAGAAAAATGACAAAGTCAGAACGCAAATAACCGGAGTCTCCAAACAAGCACTGCAGAGAGGTCAGGTATGTCAGGAGGTGATAACGGCAGACTGAAAGTACTGTTTACATATGCTGATGGATTAGTAAATGGCAGAGCTGGAGTTAAAGGATCGTATAAGGGAAAGTGCATGTGATATTGCTGAAATCGTGGAAGCAAAGCTTGCTAAAGAGATATGCTCTCACCTTTGGTGGTAATATACTATCCTATAAAGAATTCTAACGATCTAGAAGAATTTCATGATGATAACGAGACAGACTGGGGAAACTGGGATTCTCATGATGACAAGAAGTCATGGAGACACGAGTCTTTATACTGTATACAAGAAAGTTTCCTTTACCAGTATATCAGTGAACACACGAGGGTGAGATCGTGATTAGATCGTGTCTACATACATATCAGCATGGATATTGAGAACATTATACATGAGTCACCAACTGAAAAAAAGTATCACGTGATGCTCAAGTTACACTATGAGGTAAATGAGGACATTAAAAGAGCAGAGGCTGGACAAGACATACAGGGGAGATATAATCGTAGAAACTGCACAAAGCTCACCAGTTTCTATGGCAACATTGATTGGGAAATAAAGTTCAGTCGCCAGGAACCAGGACATTGCGGTGAAAGATTCTGTGATGTATGCAATGAAGGAGTAGTAAAACGTACATCTTTAGCCTCAAATATAGAGAGAGTGTTAAGAAAGAGGGAAGATTTGTTTTATATAGGTGTCAAAAGGCAAAGGAGCAGCGAGACGTATAATGGAGATGTAGGCGGAACTTCAGTCAGTCAACATTTACAAAGTATAAGAAAGCAAAGAACGAGTATACCGCGACGAAAAAAAAGGAATAAAGGAACTTTGAAATTGATATTTTTAGACAAGGCAGGAGAAAATCCATAACTTTTTCATAAATCTATATGGAGGACATTTTCAGTTAAAGAGCAGCTAAGCAGGCTAGGGGAATCAAAGAGAAGAATCATAGTGGATGATGTAAGGATATTTGAGGAACTGAATGAGAAATTCAGAAGTGTTTTTACAGTGATATGGAATTGGGTGGAAGCTTTAGAAAGCACTAAGATATCTAGAAAAAACATTGGCAGAACACTAAAGGGCCTTGACTTACGCGAAGCACATGGTTCTGATGAAAGTCAACCATGTGACCTGAACATGTTTGCAGGTACACTAAACATGCCTCTTGAAATACTGTTCAAGATGTCGCTGGAGAAAGGCACAGTGCTTAAGGAAGTGACAAAGGGCCAGCAGCATACACTCTCTCTCTCTCTCTCTCTCTCTCTCTCTCTCTCTCTCTCTCTCTCTCTCTCTCTTTTATACCCCTGTACCTGCTTGCCTCCACTCCAGATACTCACATCAGCCGAGCCGGCGGCCTTGAGGTAAAAGAAGGCGCCGATGGAGACCATGCCGACGCAGGATCCGATGGATGAGATGATGAGGAGCGGCTTGCGGCCAGTCCGGTCCAGGAGCACCGCACTGACCAACGTGGACGCAAACCTGCGGCCGTCACCATCATTGGGTTAGAGCACTGTTTAGGCTTCCATTTCTCGAAAATGTTCACCCATATGAAATATTCATCTTTACCAGAATTTGATTGAAGAATATTCATTTTTGTGATCAATGACGTAGAAAATATACAATGCATGTATATGTATGTCGTTTGCACATATTATTACGGACGGTTGCTACCATACAAGGCTCACACTTACTACACCCTACCATACCAGATGATAATTGGAACAGATGGTACACTCTCCATGTACTGTACACGTTGGCATGACGGCAAACATAGTGCAGCTTCCCCACATAATGTACCGTCTCCCAAAAATTTATTGGTCCCCCGGGCGTGAAGTTTTTAATAATCTACAGTAGGCCGACTGAGATTAACAATTGACTGTGCCGCCACCTTGATGTAGTTGTGAACTGCATTAGGGTGGCAGCGAAGTTAAGTTCTAATCTCGGTCGGCCAGCTGTAGATTATTAGAAACTTTAGGCCCGGGGGGGCCGATACTTTTTTGGGAGAATGTACCATACACTGTGACAGATGATTGAAACTCTAGCCCTAAACTCATTATACCAGTTCTAGTTAACACGGTACAAGTACTCCCACAGACATATTATACCAGTCTACCGTACACGTTCCTCACAAGACCTTTGCCATATTAGCGAATACATTATGTCATCTTCCGATACATACTTTACCAGGTCAGTTACAAAGCACACATCCCCACACATTCTGTATCAACCCGTCTGATGTATGTATACCTTCTCCAGGCATATACTGTACCATGCAAATTAACAGGGTATGCTTCCTTGCATATACACATTGTGCCATGCCATCTGATAAAGGGTACATTCCTCAGGGGCAGGTACTACACCATGCCTGCTAATAAGGCATGAGGAATTACGGGTGAAGGGTTATTTACCTGACGAGACCAACGATGACGGTGGCGGAGTTAGAGTCCACGTTGGTGTTGGCTTCGTTGAAGATGTCGACGGTGTAAGCTGTGACCACCGCAAATCCACTGAACTGGCCGCACATGAACACCAGGAACACGATCAGCACCGGCTTCCAGTTCTGCGCCTTTCTGAAAAGGGGAAACGTATGGCAATGAATCGAAAACATTCGTGGTGTGTAGGAGGATTCTAAGCTAACATTTAAACTCCACCGTGGCCAACGCTCGTGTGCGTATCGTGTGATTAAGATTTGCACTCAATTGAAATACAAAAAATGTGCTATCCATTTTCTCCTGAAATACTCCATTCTAGTGAACCGGGAGATGGCACGATATAGACAGCCAGATAGGTCAAGCCCTCAGTCAGCCTGTTATGTAGGTCTTACAAATGAGACGCAAGGGGTTGATTTCTAAATATATCAGCAGTCACAGTTATAGAGCTGCCCTGCAAATAGCTGTAGATTTACAGTACTAAAGGTCGCATTATAACAGCGTGGCCAGTTATTCCACCCTTGTACTATAACCCAAAATGAGTGACATGAAGAACCATTTTGCTGGTGCAGGATGAACGGCGGAAGTGTTCAGAGCTGGTGGGATCGCCAGCGAGACCAAAAGGACACTAGTGATGTAGTCAATCATCTATGTTGACGCCTGGAGTATGGGCAGTAGTAGTCACGGCTTTACATGCTATTGCTGTTCATTTTTTTCTTCCTCTTCTTCTTCTTCTTCTTCTCCTTCTTCTTCTTCTTCTTCTTCTTCATCCTCTTATTTTCCTTGAGATTCGAGGGGCACGATGAAATGAACCAGCCAGACAACGCAGACAAGCAACTGAACGTAGTGTAAGTGATGGTGCAACGAAATGAAAGTTCACCCAAGAAACATGTTTCTCTGAGCAGACCACACTGGTTGTTGGCCCGTCTTGTTCGCCAGCCGCACCGTCTCTCACAGTGATCCTCACAACAGAGAGTCTGACGCGGAATCTAGGGTGACAGTCGCATTCTTGGGTCAAGAGATATTTAAACCTTAACTGGGCGCTGACAAGGCGCTGTTGGACGAACGCGCCTGTGGTGTTCGATGTAACACTGGCTGATCAATTATTGTGAATGATAGATTCAGAAAAGCACAGAGAAATTACATCTCCCTGGGTTTGTCTCTACAGTCAACAGTTCAATTTTTCGGCACATCAAATATGGAGGTGAGGAGAGTGGAATGAGAGGGGCAGACTTGATAACTGAGTGGTGGAGGAGACGAGCGTCGGACGGGCGGCCGGCGGAGTGCCAATAACTGCAGCTGTGTCAGAATAGGATCACCACTTCATAACCTCCACACCTCACAATCTCCACACCAAAAAAACAGTCATACCTCACAATCTCCACACTTAACAACCTCCTCATTGCTCCCCATAAGAAATCTATCTATTATAATAGTAATCCACGTGAAGCGAATGGAAACTTTCAAAGGAGTATTAAATGTTTCAGAAAAGAGATAATTAGTTAACGTAAATAATGACTATATATATATATATATATATATATATATATATATATATATATATATATATACGTGACACAACCTCCAAACCATAGCCTCCACACCTCAGTCTCTACGCTCACAACCTTCACAGCTCACAGCCTCCACACCATAGCCTCCACGCCTCATAACTACACCTTAGCCACTACGCCTCACAACCTCCACACCACAACCTAAGTGTGACTGTACTAGACGGATGTGAGTGAGGGACTTCTGCTTCCGTATATAGTGGTAGTTGCGGCTACTACAGCAGCTGTGTTACCCTTAAATCCATTCAGTATGCGTCAGTATGACAGTGTCTCGGCGTATGGTTCCTAACGTCCTTGTCCTCATAGTATGACGTGTGACGCAGCACCGCTCGATCTGGTGCAGTCAGTCTGGGAACCGCTGGCACATGGTCGTTCGCCGTCGGCACAGCAGTTTATTCAACTACGTGTCATGCTGGTTGCTCGGGGGTCTGTCATGGGTGAGACGAACTGGACAGGAGGGCCAGACTTGCCCATGTGAGAGCCCCGACTCCCTCTATACAGGCTACCCCCTTGTTAAGTTATTTAACCCGTGATTTGCTCACACCCTAACGGCCCAAGTGTATAAATAGGGCGTGGAGACGCTGGTCCTGTCTCTCCCCGTCTGCTGCGCACCCGCTGCTTCTGCTGCCACACGTGGTTTGGTTTGCAGTGAGGTCATGGTTACTACCATGTAACCAAGATATGCTATTCTAGCTATGATTATATCTGTTCGATGGTTTCACGTGACCGTCCCTAGCCACCGGAGCAATTTGTGATGCAGGGTTGGGGAGGCCTGTGATACCAGGTTCGGGAGACGTGTTCTCCAAAGTTTGGATAAGATGGATGGAGCTGGGAGGAGGCATTTGGCTGCCGGCCGGTGAGAGAGAGGGAGAGAGAGAGAGAGAGAGAGAGAGAGAGAGGAGGAGGTAGTGTGTGTTCAGTGGCGGGAGCGACGGAGAGATGTACGGTGTCGAGTTGAGGGCGTAACATGCGAGTCATGAAAGATAGGGACGTAAGGACGTGTGGCGATATGCGCAGGAAGGCCGCCAGCTGGGCTACATGGAGGCGTGGCGCCCCCAACCACTGCCACCTCACCCACCCACTCACCACCTGCCCCACCGTCAACAACCCACCACCTGCCACACTTACCACAAACACACTGCTGACGCCCACACTTCCTCTCTCCCTCTCCCGGGTCACCCGACATCCCTCCAGACGTGATCAAGTGACCTTATTCGGTGCTCCAGCTTCCACTGACCAACTCAGTGTGTATTAGTACAGCCATCCGAAATTCATTTGTACAGTTCATCCCTTACTATGTCTTCAACGGACGAGATAAGGTAAAAATGCCGTATTTTCTCTGGTTGTTCTCGGGATAGAGAGGATAAGTTTCATTCCCTACCCAAGACTTAAACAAAGGCACTTCACCATATCAAGGCAATTGTCTCATCCTAAAAAAAATAAAAAGAAGAAAAAACTAATCATTCTTCGTCCAAGCTTTTTTGTCCACATATTGGAACTCTTGATTAAACTGAAGCCAGATTACTTGCATTTGTCTGTACTCTTCCCGTCCTCCTTTATCTTTTGATTTATCTTCTTAAAAAATTCTAACGGACCATGCGAGCCACACACTTAACCTTTTTTTCTAAAGTCTGAAGTCTTATTCTCAGCAGATCCGCCGCCGTAAAGCAGGGCATGTGAAGAGTCTGTGGTAAACCAGGGAAAGGTCTGTGGGGCCTGGATGTGGAAAGGGAGCTGTGGTTTCA
>JAYMFT010038753.1:0-15698 GCA_038088735.1 Panulirus argus | reverse complement strand
GTTGTGAGAGTGTGTGTTTTGTGGGAGTGTGTGTTGTGAGATTGTGTGTGTTGTGGGAGTGTGTGTGTGTGTGTTGTGAGAGTGTGTGTTGTGAGAGTGTGTGTGTTGTGGGAGTGTGTGTGTGTGTGTGTTGTGGGATTGTGTACGTTGTGGGAGTGTGTGTGTTGTGAAAGTGTGTATTGTGAGATTGTGTGTATTGTGACAGTGTATGTTTTGAGAATGTGTGTGTGTGTGTGTATTGTGGGAATGTGTGTGTTGTGAGAGTGTGTATTGTGGGAGTGTGTGTGTTGTGGGAGTGTGTGTGTTGTTAGAGTGTGTATTGTGGCAATGTGTGTGTTGTAAGAGTGTGTATTGTGGGAATGTGTGTGTTGTGAGAGTGTGTGTGTTGTGAGAGTGTGTGTTGTGAGATTGTGTGTGTTGTGAGATTGTGTTGTGAGAGCGTGCGTGTTTGGTGTGTGGAACCTTCCCACGAGTGGAGGGCTGGAGGGCATCACCTTCATTTGTTGGCCGACCTCATAAACAGCGGCTCTTGTTGGCGGCATGAAGGGTAGCCTGTGCCCGCCCGCCCCGCTCTCCTCCACCTTTGTTTGTTGATCGTCTTATCGCGGAGGGCGATAGCGGCCGCCCCACGCCACGACAAAATGCCCACAAAACGGCCATCTTTCTCTCCGATCCCGCCCCCACCAACCCTCCCCTCCCGACGCCTGAGGATGGATTGTCGGGGGTGTGGTGGGTGGCTGGCGCCGTGCCCTCTTAGGCGTCTGGCTGCTGTACGGACGGCACCCGCTACTGTGACGTCCGCCACCCGCCCACCTCCAGCTACCCACGCTCCTCAGCCTGACGTCATCACCCGCACAGCGTCACACTATGAAAACAACACCGTCATTTGTCTTGACCTCGGGTTGGTTTCTGATCACACTCGAAGTCCGGACAGAAATGTGGGCATATGATTTCCCTCCATACTTCAGACCTGGACGGCTGGTGGCGTCGCCTGCATCTGGTCTCAAAGAGCTCTTTCCTTTTGGTAAATTTCACCATATTTAGTGACATCATTTACCCTGATACGTGCACAGTTCCTGGCAACCTCTGATGACAATATGAGGTCCACGTCGAAGTGGGGGAAGAGCGTGTGTGGTGATGGAAGGGTTGGAGGAGACAGCCAAGGGTGAGGAAGCTGGGACAGTTATAGAGGAACGCCAACGGCAACACACCAGTGTTCTATGACCCAAGGAAACACACCAGTATACCTTTTATGTACGGAGGCGCAAATGGCGTCTGTCACGGACTCGAAGCGAATCCTTTTGTTTTTATCTATTCATTTGTTCTGTCACACGAAATTTTTTTTTCTTTTGTCGTGTATTTTTAGATGTAATTGTGGTGTTGCGCTAAATTGTTATCACTGGTAAAAAGAAATGATTCCTTGATATCAATCGTGTTGAGTCATACGTAGTCAGCCTCATTCGAAATATAACATTTGCCCACAAGTTCAATCCGTTATTGCAACTGAAATCACATTAAACTGGTCTTAAGTTTAAACGTGCTTGGACCAAGAATGTGGAAGCCTTTCGTCATTCCAAATACCTTTATCAGATCACCCCTTAACCTTCTCTCCTCTGAGCCAAATACGACCAAGTCATCCAACTGCTTCTCCAGGCAGGTATTTCTCACTCTGGGAGTCATCGTGGCCGGTCGCCTCCGCTGTGCTCTCTGCATTCTGTATGTTTTTATCCAAGTGGGTTTACCAATACTGAACACAGCATTCGACGTGTGGACGCACCTGTTGATATTGTCGATTGTCTTTCTCCTCCTTCAGCTATCGTAGTTTATGGGAGATTATGGGAGAGAGAGAGAGAGAGAGAGAGAGAGAGAGAGAGAGAGAGAGAGAGAGAGCGAGAGAGAGAGAGAAGGGGCTCAGAGTTAGTTTGAGTGACACGCGATATTTATTGATTTTTGCCACAAGAGCGGCGTATTAATCGTGCAGTCCTGCCCACCATCCTGTGGGAGGCGGTGAGGAAGAGGATACAGAGTGGACACGGCCCGGGGACCGAGCCTTAGTGACTTACATTGCGTTACATAATAGGGGAACTCTTTTTTTTTTTTTTTTTTGTACAAGGACTGGGCAAGAATGAATGAATTATTTAATAAGTTATATGATAACTGTTGACGAAGGCTAACCAACAATAACTGGATTACATAACACACAACAATATACGTAATAAGTGAACTGTTTACTACAGGGAAAGTCGGGGTGTCTTTCAACCGAGTTAGAATATTGTCAGGAGTGAAATGTTTTCATGTCTCTTGCGTTCAGTAGGAATTATCTCTGATTTCCATGCTTTTACCACAGACAGTTGCACAATGTTGCAGGGCGTGAGGGCTGTTCGAGTAAAATTTACAATTGGGTTTTCAGTATTGACGAGAGAGGCAAAGTGCCATGCGTGTCCACAGCCGTGCGAGACCCTGGCAAGAACGGCACCAGGGTATCAGCTGATCCTGTTCGTGGAGCTGTATACCATACATATGGTTTCCGTGCATGGTTTTATGCCGGTAGATGGATCTCCTTGTGTTCGCGTCTTCACGTGAAGAAAAGGACGGCACGGCCGTGGTCAGGGATCGTACGTACCATCGTGATCCTGAGGGTTAAGTACGTAGCACTTGAAGCCTTGATGTTGGTTTGGGTGGTGGAGAGGGGGAGGGAGGGGGGTATCTTATGGCCCGTGTCTCACGGTGCTGTGTTGAGCTATTTTTGGCCTCAGTGAGTGTCTACCTGGAGCGCATGGAAGAAGGGACTCCAGTGTAAAGGTCAAGTTGAGAGTTTAAGTGTTTGGGGAGAGTGGGAGTGTTGTCCCATCACGCTGTGGTCAGCAGCAAGCTGCATGCAGAACTCTGGCGAGTGACTGCCCGGTTTGACCATTAGGAAGGACCATATATAGTTCTTACGATTGGTAGTCACCAGGGAAACCTTATAAACATACCACAGTTCTCAAGTTGGGGGATCTTGAGTCTCATTCTTAAAGATTCCTAGTTTTTTTTTTTCGCTGCCGGTTGTGTGGGCCTGTAGTATAGACGGCGCCAGATCTGTCTCGTGGAGACGGCAGCTGACGGGCCACTGCGAGGATGTGGACGGTCGGGATGGACAGCCTGGTTCCCGGTCGCTGGTAAAAGTTCAGACAGGACCCGTCTACCGGAGTCAGAAGCCCTTTACTTATGTGGCCAGTGCATCCGCGTTTCTTTCACACCCGCGCCTCTGGAGGGGACTAGTACCGTCCGTATGTTGGTGGTGTGACGCCGGGGAGACGACGAAGGTTTTGTGTGGTTGTCAGGGGTTTTAATGTGCGGGTGTCAGGCCTCTTCTCCCCCTGGCTAACTGACACTAAGCCAGTTTATACAGCATCAAGGACGAGGAAGTGGCACCTCTGAGGGCGTTTGTATAGTGGGCCGAATTTTGCGAATAGCGGTTTGTGTTGTGATAAAGGGAGTTTACAGCAATGTTGTTGTCACAGAACAGTGTTGAATGATACTGTAATTCACGGTTTAAGGCACTTGCCAAAGGTTATGCAACATTTGCATATTCTTCATTACAATCTCCTTTTGTTATTATGTGTAACCATATACCTGATGACGTAGCTGTGGTATAATACAATAGGAGAATGCCAGATCACGTGAGGCGGTGTGATGTGTGTCGTGCCCCGGCTGTCGATGGAAGGTGCAGGGATCAAGTATGGCTCGACTCCCGCCAACTGGCAGGCATTATGCCCGTGACCCCACTTGACCTGTGCCCCTCACGCGGCTCTTTGCCTTCTTTCTTCTGTCATAGAGGCAGCCAGCCGCGCTGGCGACCGGCTAATGTGGCAGGGACCAGCCTCCTCCTCCTCCTCCCCCCACTCCTGCCCGCTTCGGGTTGCCGCTGGCCAAGTGCCGCCGGTTGAGGTGTCATGTTATAGCAGTGGTGGTGGCGGCCTTTGTAGTAGAGATGGTGGTCATCCCGTGGTAGTTCTGATGGTGGTGTTGGCAGTAGTGGCAGCTTGGTAAAAGTTATCGTGGTGGTAGTGGTGGTGGTCTTGGGTAGTTATGTGTGTGTATGTGTGTGAGTGTCATGCGTTCAAGTGGACACACGCCTCGTGTGGCGGTGGCCGGTCGACGCTCTACCCCAGCAACAGCGCAAGGGAAGGAGGGGGAGCAGGAAGGTGGTGAGGGTATGGTGCAGCGTCATGGCCCCTTCGGATTAGAGGGGCAGGAAGGGAGGGGCGGAGTCGTGTGTCGGTCTGCGTAGGTCTCCGCCGCGTCACCACACACGCCCACCCGCGACCCTTGTTGACATCCGTTTTCTTTGACCCCTTTTGTTTATTTCCATTTTCTTCGGTCTCCATATGGATATTTTTGTCGATTACTTTTCTTTTCTGTCTTTTTGTGTGTTTGTATCTACGGGCATCGTTTATGGTTGAGTGTTCATCTGATCTATTTCTTGACCGTCTGGGTAGCTCAGGGAGTATTGTTGTTTTATATTTTGCGATATAATTTTCCTGTAAAGTTAGTATTACTAAGGAGGAAGTTTTCAGCCACATCCGTGTGGAAACTGTGTATGCACACCATGTGTGTATCTCCGGCGCTGTACACATATGCATGTTCCTATTTGCTCCCATGAAAAATTGTGAGGATAATCATATTACCGTTATAGTCTGTTGGCTCCTGTTGGCTATACGTCACGGGCACGACGGAACTTGCCTTTGTTTATGATGGCCTGACATATGACCAGACACCAGAGGGTCAGGTCAGAGGCCATACCCAGTGGTCGTACCATCAGGGGTCGTCCGTCGTGTTGAAATATCTCAACCGTGTGTCGTAAGTTATATGAGGGTCATGATGCAGTTGTTAAGGGTTTCACCACATGTGGTTGCATGCCGGCGCCTCCCTCCACCCCCCTTCTCACCACTAGTGCCAGACCTGGCTGGGGTCACCGCGGAGGCCAGGCACCTCGTGTGTGGAGGGTCGTGTGCCTCCTGTTGGACAAGCAGCTGTTATGAGCCCCTGTTGTGTTTGTGAGTCTTCCGATTAAGTAATGAGAGTTGAGGGCCGTATTGCTCATGACCCTGCCGCCCTTAAAGTCTTCTTATTACTTTTTGTTTGACTGATTTGTTAGGGTTGGGTTTGGTGGTGATTCACCCGGGGTTTGACGTCCATCTCTCACCTCACACGAGAGAATTGCATTTTGTATTTTGGTCGAAATCGACCAGAGGCGTCGACATGGGTGACAGTCTCGTGTATACTGAGTGTGGAAACGTCACTGCTGTTTAGGAGGGTTTTTACTCTAGTTGTATAGACACACTCTTGACCCCCTGATCAGTGCAGTCAGCTCTCTTTTCAGCTTGAACATTTAGCTGTTGGGTTGTATACTGTATTCATTTATTTGGCTTAGATAACACTAAGCAAATTATGAAATGTATATTTTGGAGGACTCATTTATGCGGACTGTGTTAAGTTGCAGTGAATGACCCTGCAACAGTAGTGTTATCACAGCAGACTAGTGTGCAGCGGACACACCAGTGAAGCCTCTCTTTGTAAGGTTATGACTGGTTGTTGGATATCTCGTCTGGCGCGATACAACTCCACTTATACACCGAATCATACTAAATGTGAATGATTCTTTTGGTCGAAATCGGTGTGATGATGGTTGTGATAATTAGTAGCACAGATGGTTGCTAGTGAACACGATTGTATCAGAAGCGTTGTATATGTGTGTGTGTGTGTGTGTGTGTATATACGTGTGGTCTGTCTGCCTGTCTGTCTGTCATTCTGTGTCAGTGTATTCCCCAAGTGACCTTGACTGGAGTGAGGTCACGCGGTCACGGGTGGTGAGGTCACCAGCGCGCTCCAATAACCAGTGTGGTGTGAGAGAACCTCCCTCAGCTAAAGGAGTCATTAACCCACTTGTTGTGGGTTCTGCCATCACCACCAGTACACACAGGGGGACCCGCCTGCTGCCCTGCCACGGACGGCCGTCTCTGTGACCGCCAGGAGGCCAGGGTTCACATAAGTCGCCATGGGAATGGTGTTGGTGGTGGTGCGGCTTTGGCTGGCTTGGTAGTGCTGAGGTTAATGTTAGGAATGGTATGTATATATCCTCACCTTACTCCTGGTGTCACATTATCGACATCCCCAGGGTAAGGATGAAGAGCTAGGGGTTGGCTGTGAACTGGCTGCCCTGCCCTGTCCGGGACTCGAACGCAGGCCCGCCGATTCATAGGTAGCGAGGCTGACTACCATTATGGAAACTCCTGAACGAGAGGGAAAGGAGCCCACAACGTTTTCTTTCCTTAGCGCGCACACACACACACACACACAAACACACACACACAGGCCAGTCATTTCAAGTTACGTAAGGTGGTTGGTTGCTTATGTTTGGGTACGTGCATGTGTGCGTGCGTGCGTGGTTCCGTCTGTCTCCTGGCGTGTGGTGTGTGTCGGGTACACTGGTGTGTGGTGACAGTGGCGTTGTGTCGTGCTGTTGGATCAGTCCGCAGATGTTGAGGGAGGAAATGGGGGTCGTCAGTTGGTAGAAATTAGTTTATAAACTTACCCATGAACACGACGGTACGACCCTTGAGCAGGACGGAACGATCCTTCGTTGCAGTGGCCTACCTTTTGACCTTTGGCAGCCAGTTATAAAAAAATGCCTTTGCCGATTTAACGAAGGGCCTTGCCGATTAAACAGAAGGCGGTCCCGATTTAATGAAGGTGCGTCCTGGTTAAACAAGACGTTAGAGAAAAAATTTCGGAGATAAATAAAAAGTCTCAAGGAGAGAAGTGCCAGAGGGGCACACGCGAGTGTCGGGAATGAACATATGTGATACGCACTCCCTGTTATCAGTACGCAATGTAGTATATAGATAGATAGATAGATACAGAGAGAGTTGAGACTACATATTCAAGGATAGTAGAGGGGAATGCCTGATATTAAAACTGTTTTTGCCGTAATTCACGACTGGATTTTCGTAAGTAGTAATCACACACACACACACACACACACCACGTCTGACTCTGCTGCCAACGGGAGGGAGTGTCAGGCTGTACCCTTGTTGGCCTTTGGCAGGACTCAAGTTATCCAAGGCGTGTCCCCGCCTCTGATGTTGTGTGGCAGCCATGATGTCGTCCAGAGCTGAACGACTTGGCTAACGTTTCGCAGCAATTGGGATCGTTTTCCTTCAGCGGGCGAGGGTGAACACTGAATGGGACGGACCGACGACATGCTGCATTATGTCTCGTCTTTATTGCCTGTGTGTTTGTTTGTTTTTTCGCGCCGAGACCTTGGCATTCCTGCTTGTGAGATCACGAGTGTTGGCATCACTTCCCGACGGAGGAGGAGGCCCCGAGTAGCGTGCGGGCGGGCGGGCGCTCTCTCTTGGCTGAGCATATTACATGTAGGTCACTGTCTGGAGTTGTCATTACAACGAGTCCTCCGATCTCCACTATCGCTTGTGGTGAGGGGCATCGCGTTGTTCTCAACCGTAATAGGGAATTAGTACTGGTTCCCTCATCATGCAGGCTGCGTACCTCGTGGTAAGAGTTGATTGGTCGGTCAGACGGTTAGGAATATTCAGCAGACCAATTGTGTCTGGTGTAACAACGCCACACAGGACTTACTGAAGGAGCAACCGTAGAAAAATACACGTATGGCTGGTGCAGTGTCCTGAGGCGTCTGGTGATTAGCGCTGCCTCAGGACGGTGTATGAGAGGGGAGGGGAGTGTGGGTGGGTGTGGGGGGGGGGGTTGCCACAGGACCAGTAGGGAGACAGAGGCGGTCTGTACAGCACAAGGCCACTGGTGGGCGTCATGTCCCAGCCATCCCTTGTCCCAGTATGCCCTCCCACGTCCTATCCCTTATCCCAGGAGGGCTTTGGCCTCACCCTCTCAACCACCCAATCATTCCACTCACTCGCCTATCCTCTAGATCGTCCCTCATCATCCACCCTTCCCACGCCCAGCTTAGCAAGCGTCCTTTCCACCGCCGCTCTCTCTCTCTCTCTCTCTCTCTCTCTCTCTCTCTCTCTCTCTCTCCTGCTGAGCGCCCGACCATCCGTCCCGTCACCTACCGTACCATACATGTGGTCCATCCACCATACGACCTGACGACCGACTCTGTAGGAATATCTTGCCATACGTCATCCACGACCATGAAGGACCTGGAGGCCCGACGGCAGGTGGCACTACCCTCCGCGACCGGACCACCCCGGCAAGCGCCATCGCCACCAAAGCAACAACAGCACCACGACACTCCCCAGCCGCCGTAAACGCTTTCGTGACGGTTGTGTTGTAGCTTGCCGAGGCCGGACCGTAACGACCACCATCCCGACCAGAGGACGACCATACCCGACCAAGACCAGTCGACCATAACGAGCAGGGCCAGAGTGAGCCATACCGATTGGGTCTATGTAGCGTTATGAACACTCAAGGCGTCCACACCTTGACCTGCATAGTGAAGGTCCTGGCCTCTCGTTACCCTATCCTGGTCTTGTAACGGTGTAGAAGCGCTTACTGCTTGACCATCTGAAGGTGTGAGTGGAGAGTTGGATGGGTGGGGCCGCTGGTGGCAGTGGTCATCAAGTGCGGCTGGAGGTGGCTAATGAGAGCAGCAGACGAGACACACACACCCGCCACTGAGGTCGCTACTGGTTTGTGTTGGCCACACTGCAGGCCAGTGTGGCCACGCCGAGGGTCGGACCTCCTCCCGTGACGCTTGCTACCACTGCTGTGACGCCTGCTTCTGTTACGCCAGCCCTCCAGTCTTGGTACTTGCTAACAATGCGGCTGCTGATATGACAGGTGTCCTGTTCCGTAGGCCGTGACACCTGCCCTGCCCTACAGCTGTTCTCCCCTGGCTGCCGCTGCTCCGGGATGCCAGACTTGCTGCAGCCGTCCGCCCTCTGTTGCTGCCGCCGACATTCCTGCTGGTGGTGTTGCCCGGCAGGTAGTGTGGTGTGGCAGCTGCGTCATGGCCGTTATTTACGATGCTGCCGACGGTAGTGGCGCTACTGTGTGTGTGTGTGTCTACTCGGGTAATGCCAGGACGGGCTACTGGTTTTTCTGGGTGTGTGCTGGCGGCTCCAGCCAGGCCTGCCCGCTGGCGCGGGTGTTCATGGCGATGGTCCAGGTCCTGCCTGCTCTGGGCGGTGCAAGTGACTCGATCGAGCCTCTGGTCCCGCAGCGCCTTGTACTATGACGTGTTGTCAGATCAGCCAGCCTAGTAGTGATGGTGTTGGGGGCCGGGGATTGTGACCTGTTAAGCTCCCGTGTCGGAATGACCCATCCCTCTCAGGGACACGTGATGTGACCCTGTGAGTTTGCGTGACCTATGAAGGGCTGACCTTCCCTCAAGGACACGTGATGACCTTCTGAGTGGCGTGACCTATGAAGGGCTGACCTTCTCTCGGAAGGACACCTGAATAGCGTCTTTCAGCCGAGGGTGCTGACAGGGTCGGTACAGGGTAGATGGAATTCCAGCTAAACTTCGTTCGTGTGGCGAAGTTTTCGTTGAGACTGGTTCAATGAAATCAAGGTTGGAGTGGAATGGAGATATCTGAGACGTGGGTGTTGGGGCTGGGATATTTATTGACCTGTTGGGAAATACTGTCTTTAATACGACGTGACGACCCCTTGGATATGATGGCCTGCCCTTTAACCTGACCCTTAAGAATCAGTACAAAGGCCAGGCCAGCTCACCCAAGGGCCTCATCGTCGTGTCCAAGGGTCATGCAGTAGTTTTCAAGGGATGAACAGTAATAGGCTGTTGGGTCTGTGGTGTTTACTGTCTCTGATGTGGTCAAACGGACTATTTGGCCTGACGTTTAGGCCAAAGGCTCTTTGTTGGTGGTGGTGGTGGTGGTGGCACCCTCACAGAGGTTACTGTTGGCACTGCCTGTTTGATGGCTCATGTTGGCACTGGTGTGGTGGTTGGTGTTGTTGCTAGTCTGGTTTCTGGTGTTGGCACTGGCACTAGTCTGGTGGTCGGTGTTGG
Organism: Panulirus argus; assembly: GCA_038088735.1. Lineage (NCBI taxonomy): Eukaryota > Metazoa > Arthropoda > Malacostraca > Decapoda > Palinuridae > Panulirus > Panulirus argus. The sequence continues at coordinate 5,686 of JAYMFT010038753.1, read as the reverse complement.
GACTGGTGTGGTGGCTGGGTAGGCACGGTGCCAGAGGTTTAGGCACCCCTGGGTTCAGGTGTCATGATGGCCGCCCCACATGGCACTTTTACCGTCGGGTACTGGGGGTGGGGCAGCGGGGCATGTGATGTTGCCAGGGGGACCGGGCACTGTTGTCATCTGGGTTGTCACTCCTTATTGGTGGCAGACAAGGAGCCACAGGTTGACTGCTGAACGAGCAGGTCGCACAACCTCTGTTGCCAGCCGGAGGCACAGAGGAAATCTTTGCCCCGTGTGCAGGAACGTGTCAGTCAGGCGCCGGGAGCAGGTCCTCCTCTTCCGTCCGTGCCTTTGTTGTCATATCCCAGGTGACCCCGTCGTTAGTATTGTCGTATTGTCGTGTTCCTGTTGTTTGTTATGGCTGTTGTTATCAAGGGTGTTGTTAATGCTGTACTGTCATTTGCGAGAACAGATTTATCCTGAACCGCATCGTGCTGTTGTTCCCTCCTAAGATGGTGCTTCCTGCGCCTCTTACAGTCTTCCCGCCGTCCACACACCTGTCTCACCGCAGGTGTCGGGGTTAAAAGGCTTTAAGTAGGCTCTGTTTTTTTTATTAGACTTTTTTTGCAGAAGAGTCAAGAGTTGTACCAAAAAGCGGTCTAAGTAAAGATAGCATACCGTGCGATAAAAGTGCTAAGCACATACAGCAGAATTAACTGTTATTTCTAGGAAGTGAGAGACAAGGAAATGAGAATGAGACTGAGTGTATGAGGACAAAAAACTCCATCGGTAGCGGGCGTGGCACGGCATATGTCACACGCCTTGTTGAGATGTGACGGCGTGTGTAGCGCTGATATGTTGTTATACGTCGAGCCAAAGTAGCTGTGCCCCCAACCACGCCACATGCCCTTACCAAGGGCATGGGAGTGTTGGATGCTGAGGGAAGAATGTGTACTCTTTAGGTCAGTCTGTAGTTGGTACATACGGCTGGGACTTTATTTGCGCCAAGCCGGAGTATCACTCAAATGCTGTGATTACCTATGCAAGGTACATAAAGACTTTGAAAGTAAATACTGAAATACGTAACACAGTCTGCCGCTCCTTGTGTGACGCGTGAGAAACACGGTCGTGACCAGAACCTGGGAAAGAACCCTGGTCTTTGTGAACCCTTGACCGTCTGAACCCCAAAGGATATGAACCCTCTGCTGTCTGATCGCCACAGGAATCTGAACCTTTGTCTGTCTGCTCTTTTTATCACCAGGGGATCCTGAACCTTTAGCTGTGTGAACCCTCGGTGCATAAACCTCTCGTGTGTGAGGCCTTGGGTGTGTGTGTGAACGTGTGTTGTGGCTGGGAACACCGAGGTGGTTGCCCGGATCATACGCCATCCGTCAAGCACCTGACGGAGGAGCTGAACGGAAACAGAAGATTGATGATTCATTGCTGAAGGAAGAATGTCTCCCACGCAACCCCAGTCCTGCATCTGCTGACATTGCGGGGACCCAGTGTTCGTAGTCAGAACCAGAGAGAAGTAGGAAACGAGGAAGAGCTGAAGGCTGTAGCCATAGTAGGTGGATTTACTTCAACATCGACTTGAGGTTGTCTTGTCAACGTGAGTGTTGGAGAAGTACGTTAGTGCGGCCGCTGCAGGAGACATGCTGGCCTGAGGGCGGCGCCCTGGACTCTGCTGACGTCTAGACGGTTCACATGGCAGCGCCGCTGGGCCAGGGACGCTGGCAGAACCTGACACCTTCACGTCGAACTGGGCCGTCGATGGACTAAGCCAGGATCTGCATGAAGGTTTCAGACGCCGTCACCCAAGTAGAGAGAGTCTGCATTAGGATTATGTTGTGCATTAACTCTGTCGTCGGTATTATGATCAGGATTATGTAACGTTTAAGGAGTCGCGTATCTTCTCTCTGATCAGCTACTGTTATTGTAGTTTTGCCGGCAATTGCCGGGAGCAACTGCACCTTGTGTGTCTTTTCCCCCCAGTGATGATCGCCTGACGCAGGGCAGTTCATCGCCCTGGATTCGATTGTTGGGCCCTTGGACATAATGGCCTGGCCTTTGACCCGGACCTTTTTTTTTAAGGGTCAAGTTAGAGTTGGGTCGTACCGTCGTGCTAGAGGGATTAAGACCTCCTCAGTCATCGTACCGTTTGTTTCACTTTGGTGTTTGTGTGTGTACCTGTAGCCTGGCGTGAGGCGCCCACAGATGATGATCTCGCATCGCCATGACGTCTCTTCCACTGTAGGAATGGAGCTGTGTATTCTCAGATATTAAGCAAAGGTTCGTTTTTAGTCATAAGATTTTAAATGCCTTACAAATATGGCCGTCATTAAGCAAATTACTTTGTCATCTTAATTTTTGAGAGAATTCCAACATGATAATTTCATGTGTGTTTTGGGACAACCTCGGCTTGCTCACACCCTCCTTAACCGGCGGGTTTTCCCACGCACCAGGTAATTGGCTCGTTAAGGAGACACTCTTACAGTGCTTAGGTCGTTAGTGGTGAGTATTTCCATATGTCATCCGGTGGGGTTCGCTCTCGGGCTTTTACACGGAGTTGGCCCACGCCTGAGGTGCCTCGCCGCCTCTGCTTCTGTCATTCTCCTTTCATTCATTCTTCTCTTCCTTTCTTTCTTTCTTTCTTTCTTTCTTTCCTCCTCCTCCCCTTTTTCTTTTTGCAAACATTTCTGACCCGGAAGCCGTGTTCTCTGTAAGATGTTGGGATCCGCTGATGAAAATAGGGTCCATCGTTAGGCCTTCCCCCCCCCCTCCCCCCATTAAGTAGCTGATCAAGGTGGCTGTTGCATTCCGCAGGTCGTGTTACGCACCTCGGGGTCTTAAGGGCAGCGTTCGGTAGGGCTGAGGGCGAGCATGTATGGTGGGTAGGCCTCCCTCTCCCTGCCTCCCTCCCTCCCGTGAGTGCCAGTGGTGCTGGCTGGTGGCAGTCAAAGTTGGTAACGTGTGTGGCGGGATGCCAGCTGAGGGGTCAGCGGCAGCGTACCGCAGGGACGTGGTCTCTCCCTTCATCATACATAACACTAATACGTTGTTTACATCACATGTCCAGAGAAGAACACTTAATAAATACATTTTCTTCTTATCACTTGTTCCATAGTTTGGCCACAGAGGCGTCCATAAGTCTCTGCAGTGGTCTACGGGCGTGTTTCCGGCACCCAAAGAGGCAATCAGATCCTTCTGTAGACATTCAGGCTGTGAAGATGGTAATTAGATTCTCTTATATGGATTCTGAGGTCCCTAGGGGGGGGTTGGTCACCATCCCAGACTCTTCTATAGAGACATCTCTCCAGCTCTACCCCCGTCTTGTGCTGATGGGTAACCACACCCATTGTAACTCTAACCCCCATGTGTCGATGGGTACCTCCCTCCTGTAACTTGCACCCCCATGTTCTGAAGGGTACTCCCTTGCGCCTCGCCTCTGAGTGCTGTGGTGGTGCCCTGCTCCCATTAGCTGGAGTCCGGTGATCTGATGGGCCTGACAGGCCCTTGGAAAGGTTAGCCAAACAGTGCCGGTCCGGCGGTACGTGATGGCTCCAACATGTGGCACGACTTGACGTTTGCCGCTGGCACCACTGACTGGCTCCTACGATGGCTCTCCTAGGAGGGCAAGAGGTGCTCAGCCCGCCCGCTCCTCCTCCTGACTCTCTGTGGTCATCACCTGCGCCTGATCCAACAGTCCGAGGTTCACCATTCTCGCCACCTGTCCATCAGAGATCCCTCGTCCCCGAGTTGCAGTTTCAGCCCCACAGCCGCATCGACCCCATCTGGGCTGGTACAGACCGCTACGAGAACGGCCCCACACCAGCCACTGTGAACATCATCAGCGATTGGCAGACTGGCATTTGGGTCTCTGTGTAAAGACTCTCAGACCAGCCTTCCCCGCTCCGACCTTTACGTGGCTCCACAACCTACGTTTTATGTATATATATATATATATATATATATATATATATATATATATATATTTTTTTTTTTTTTATTCTTTGCCTGGGGTTAATTCATGAATAAAATACTATTATTAATATTATGTATCATTATTATCAATTATTATTAATTCTCCATATTATATTATCATCATTATTATTAGTAGTAGTAGTTTAGTATTAGCAGTCCAATAATGGTGGTGGGCAAAATGACAGTATGACAGGCAGGGATGGCGTGGTGGTGACGATGGAGTTGGGGTAGCAGTAGCGAGTGTTGGTGGCGAGCCCTGGGTAGTGGGGTGAGGGAGGAGGGGAGTGATAGTGAAGCGAGTCCTTGTGGGCTGGACGGCGGCACCTCACACGGGTATTTGCATACCGCCCAACTGAAGGTATCCAGATGGTTGGTGAGGGGACCCGGCTGGGGGAAGGGGCTGGGTTAGTTAGAACTGGCTGACATAGACCGGGGAACAGGGAGACCAGCGGGTTCTGAATAGGCGTTTAAAGATGGAAGGAATGAATGGCAGTTGGCCTGGATAAGGGGACGTAGCGAGGGTGTGTGGTGAAGGGGGGGGGGGGGAAGGTGGGAAGGGGCAGGGGTGAGCTGGAGGCAAGACGGAGGGAGGAAGACATGTAGGTAGCAGGACCTTCAAAGCTTGCGAAAAGATTGGGTTCCGTGAGCCGCCCTTTGCCGCCAGGGAACAGCCACTGGCGGGTACCACCTGGTGATGTAGGAAGCCAGGTATCGCCAGTACGCTTCTACAGGTAGTGAGGGCGTGCGCACCTGTCCTGCTTCCCCGCCAGGGTCATGACCCGATGATACCCGAGGGTCGCGCCCTCCTGTTCAGCGGGTCAGCTCACAAGACCTGTCCAATTATTCCGTCCAACACGACCACACGACCCCTTGAGAGCGACGCTGCAACCCTTTGGGGAACGACGGCCTGTCTCATTTGACGTGACACATGAAGGTCAGGTCAGAGGTCAGACCGTTGCAGCCAAGGGTCATACCGTCGTGTAAAAGGGTTTATTGTTTACTTTCGTATGTGCGTCTGTTTGTTGTTGACCTTGAGGATAATGGCGGCGTGAGTGTGTGTGAGACGCGGACCCTCCGGACGCGCCTTGTGCTTTGTCTTGTTGTGTTTATTAAATCACAATATTAGCCGGGCAGCCAGATGGCGGCGATAATGAGTTGGTCTGAGTGCCGGGCCGACTGATAGGCCCAGTGGTCAAGTTTCACATCAAAGCTTCACCGAAGCGTTATCTCCAGAAGGTCAGGGAAGCGGGTAACATGCCAGCAGGTCCCGCCGGGTTGGGACGCCGCTCCCGGGGCTTCATAACGCTGCCGGGAAAACATGAAAACGCCATTTTGAACGCCACATAAAAGAAAAAAATCAGTTAAGTAAAGATGGTATCGCGTTACCTTGTGACGTCTTTGAAGAAAGGAGGTCTTCAGAATGAAGCGTTAGAGGAGTGTGTGAGGGGACCCGCTGGCCCAGCTGGGCTGAACCGGTTCTAACCGGTCGGGGTTATATGGAAGGGGTACCCCTCTCATCCCCCACCCCTTCCCCTCCATACTAACTCCACCAGCAGCCCGCTCGAGCTTGGAGGTCGACCTCGGGTTGTGGTGCCCATCCTTGAGTGTCGCCTTGACATACATAGCTGACAAAATGGAAGGGTAACACCTTTCATATATATATATATATATATATATATATATATATATATATATATATATATATATATATATATATATATAT
>JAYMFT010038742.1:0-15698 GCA_038088735.1 Panulirus argus | reverse complement strand
ATATATATATATATATAGAGAGAGAGAGAGAGAGAGAGAGAGAGAGAGAGAGAGAGAGTTAATGGGATGGCCTTGATCAGGGCCTCAGCTGCTCGTGCCATCACAGCTAACATAAAACAAAATCAGGTTTTCAAGTATTCTTCTCCATCTCTTACATACTTCATCATTTGTTTCTTACATTCTCTTAGACTTATCTAGTGTATCTTCGCTGCTTACAATCAACCTCCTCTGCTTTTACTCACCTCCACCTACAGCACGTTGGTATTCTCTTAAATTCTGAATTTAGTTTTTCTTCCGAGATCCCCATCTGGTTTTCTTAAATCAACATATACTCGTACCATCCTTTTAATTCTTCCATTCCTCTTTATATTCTGTACTGCTCTCTTCCACTGATCCCTTTACCGACAGAATTTTTCCCCCTTCTACTGCCTCACCGAATCTTCATTCCACTACACTGTACCTCCCCTTGCCACAGCCTGTGTACAAGATGTACCTCAAACCTCCATGGCAGCCTCTGATAAAGTAGACAAATCGCTTCTAAATCACCTCAACCTTACCCTCAAGTGGTTTCATCCTTTCCTGCCTCAACTTTTCCTCTCTTATCCTTCTCATCTTTCATCCATATCTTTTACCCTATACCATCTACCACAGAATACTTATCCCACGTATTAGTACGGTACCATACGGACTGACAAACTCTCTCCGATCTCTTTTCTATATCACACATCATTAACACTACTTATCATATTCCTTCTCCAAGGAAAAAATTTATAAATAATGGTTTAACAAATTCTGTCTTCCCTATATCTGTCCCACGTGTATTTATGAATGCCATTATTCTTAAAGTAGGTCCTCACAACACTCATGTCTGCTGGTGTGCATTATCCTCGTTTTCTTTTACCACTATCATTAGCACCCGGGATCCCATCCATACTCACCCATTACTCGCCTCCTAAACTCTGTTCCCCATCCATCCATTACAGTCACCCATCTCTCATAGTTTCTCTCTCTTGCTCTCTCAAGGTCTCTTCACAAAGCATCTTCAACCACCAGTCCTCTGACATCACATGACACATAAGCAATCGTTTTCATCACATAACACATAAGCAATCGTCACATTCTTAACATCTTATTCTTGAACCTGACAACTATTCATCTTCCACTGACGTAGTTTCATCATTACATTTTTCACATAATTCATCCTTCATCAACAGTGCCACATCCTTTTTTGCAAAATCATCTGTATCATTTGCAGGCCTGATTTCCCAGCCTTCTCTCCATCCCACTTAAAGCACGCATTCTTACTCCTTTCTTACACAAACCTGTCTAATTTTCGTTTCCTGAAAGAACCTGTAAGTTTAATACTCTTACACTCATCATATGTTCCTCCCACATTCCACTCGCCCATACGAACCTGCATCTCTTGTTGAAAGTGACTGCAAGCACGATTCTTTCGTCCGAGGCCACATGCACCTTTCGTGGGAAATATTCACGGAGTTGAGGGTTGCCAACTCAGACGCTGCAGGCTAGGAAAAAAAAGTCGAGGGATGCCCAGTTGCTAGGAGAAACTACCTACTCTTGTAGAAAACCTAACATAAAAAATGTAACTAAAAACCCAGAGACTCCAGCATCAAGATCAACAAGAAGTTGAAACAACCTTGACTCGTAATAACTTAGATGGGGAGTACTGGCGTCCTAGGCTGTCGGCCAAGACAGCCATTAAACGTTAAACATAGTCCCAGCCTGGACGAGAATGGCTCACCTAATGCAGTGTCCCGACAATACGAGTTACTCCTGCCGCATCACACCACACCATCACAGTGGTCCACCTGGGGAGGGGGGGGGGGAATATACGAGGAATACTGTGTTTGTATAGATGACTGTGCAGCTGAAGCTGACCTTATGTTCTGTGCTTTACATTCCCAGCATAGAAACACAGCTGAAATGGCTTACTGTGATCCCAGCAAAGAAGGCTTCGAAGCGAATACACCAAGAGAGAGAAATCTTGAAGAAATATACCTCAAAAGACATAATTTTGGTTTTGATTCATCACTAAAATGACATAAAAAAGTTCATGCAATCGTGTGGACATCCATAGTCACTAATATTCAGGACTTACACTGTTTTCTTTGAAGATTTACTGACGGAGAACGGACTGATCCAGGAGATCATTCCTTTAGCTCAACTGATTAGTTTAAAGATAAAAGAAGTCGGGAAGAGTCGTCAGATATTCGAGGCCAAAATTGGATCATGTTATTCCAAAAGAAGGAACAAAGAAGGGGGTCAAGTGAGGATTTTTTCCTCTATGGCTCAGTCCTCTGTTCTTAAAGCTACCTCGCTAACGCGGGAAATGGCGAATATATATATATATATATATATATATATATATATATATCAATGATGAACGTCTCTCAGAAACCCTTTATTCTAAAATTCTTACTGTTAAGGCGTCCCTACATCATGTTATACATCGATTTATTAAACCATACTCTTGTCATACATATCATTGTAAGCATTCTGGAGAGAATTATACGCATTGCCTCTAGTATACCTGAGCATATCATACGCACTGCATCGGAGTATAACTTACTACGCCAAGATGATCGTAGCGTATCGTCAACTGGACTGACCCATACGCAGAGCTTCAGGTCGTATCACTGCCAAACAACGTGTGAGCATCGTTTTCGGTATGTGTTCGTAACTGTCATCAACGAAGATTACTGGTGAATGTCTTGGTCGTATGAGTGAACCTATCAGATGTGAGGGTGAGAATATAGATCGATTCCTGGCGGGTGAGTGAGTGTGCGTGCTGGGGCTGGGGCAGCCTGCTGCTGCTGCTGGATGCGGTCTTTCAAGGTAAATAAAGATCACATAAAATCCCATGTTAGGAGCAATTCACTAGTTTTACTGCCTCTGCTGCTCTCCGGAAAACTCCAGGGAATTCTCGAGCATGTGTAAACGCTTCAGTAAAACGCTCAGATTGATCAGGGACGGAATTTTAAGTTAGTCAGAAGCAATGTAAAACTAACAAATGCTGTGTGCTGTAAAACGTTAGTGAATATTAGGTGTTTAATTGAGGAAGGAGTGGCAGGCAACATGTGTTCTACTTCTCTAGTACAGCAATACAGCAGTTGTCCATCATTACTTACACCATAAGAACAGAAATTGATAAACACTGTGTTCCTGAAAACTTGTGAATAGATGGCAGAATTGTGCGATAATGTAAATGGTGTAATCATTCACCAAAAGGAAAAATGAATCAAACAACGAAAATTATGCATTAAGAAAAGAAAGGATAATCAACTGACTTTAATCTGACTTTTTTACAGGCGAGGAATGTAAATGTTTCCTATTTAGTGAAAACGGTGAAAGTTTTGATGTAAATGAACTTTCGCGATGCGGCCATTCCTGGCAGCTGCATCTTTCAGTTGCCTTATCTCATTCTCCTGAGTCGGTCTACGTCCCCAAGGGGCAGGAAAATGTTTCCCTGACTCACATTTACACCTTCCATGGTGAGGCTGCCGGTAGTCCGGACGGATATTTAGGCTGAAACATGGGATAGTAAGAGTAGCGATTTTTTTATTCCGATTGTCTTGCAAGGAGAACCGCACAGACTCAGGCCAACACAAATCTCGTAGACTAGAACTAAAATCTTAGCAAACTCAGTTTCGTATTTGGGTTATATGGTTGCTACTGGTCACAGAACTTTAAGCCTCGAATATTATACCATATAAACATGAAAAAATAACTGTATAACCTCAAAACGCTTTTCATGGGACCGCTGCAGCTTCAAGGCTGCGCTACAAACAGTTGCAGGTAAAGGATGAACTTCTTTGAAGTGAAAAGTTTCTTGATAAGACTCTTCTCTTCTTCATCCAATGACTTTCCACTCGCCGTGTAACCCCATGCAGGTGGAGTCCGGTAACATCATATATAAGCATATATATATATATATATATATATATATATATATCCATTCAATCTTGAAAGGGAACTGTGGTTTCGGTGCATTACGCATGACAACTAAAGAATGGATGTGAGCGGACGTAGCCTTTCCTCGTCTGTTAATGGCGCTAAGTCGCTAACGTGGTAAACGGCGATCAAGTATAAGAATGAGTCCCTTATGACAAGGTCTGGTCTTGAAAATTTTGAGCTAGAAACTCAACATAAAGTGTAAGGGAGCAATAAGACCTGAACAATACTTCGTAAGTCTCATGACTTTCATTATAAAGATATCTGGGTTGCATAGAATCGAGGGCTACATAACAATACATAAAACAAACCAGTAACAGAAGCCCCATTGGCATATAACGAGGTTCCCTGCTGAAAAAAATGTCAATTTTAATTTTTCTAACGTGAAAGTTTACCAAAGGACCTGCCCTCTCTCATGGTGGAAACGCAGGTCAAAGGAGCATTTGTAATGCTGGACGAAAAACCCGTTTCTTCTGGTCACTGTTTGATCTGTCACGTAGGATATGATCCATTCTCTTCCATGGGATATAGAGGTAGCTGGAGGGGCTGATACTGGATATGTCTAATTATGGAAGCTGACCGTGCGTGGCTAAGTTCATTATGAGGTTGTGACCCAGTTTGAGCAAGAATGGAGGGGTATAGAAATATGATACATGGTTAAGGAATTAGGTTTACAACTCCTACTTTAACAAGTACATTCAAAAGGTAAAGAAACACGATATACCAAGTGTGAGTGCAAGTGTGTATAACGCATACAACTGAATAGAGAATTTCTTACCTATCCTCGAAACAAGACCATATGAGCATTTATTTACCCGAGAAAAAAAAAATAGTAAGATATGATTTGAAAAATGCATTCAGAATGATCAAAAGCATTGATCTAAGTAGTACCTCAGGCTAAATCAGTTTAATTCCACCCTTAGTAACAATTATAAACTCATGGGCAAACGTTTTACTTCGAACGGGGCAAAGAACTTTTTCTTCAACGGGATTGTTCACGTATGGTATGTTTAACATGAGGCGTAATCAAAAGCACCACTACAGGTACCCGAAAAAGACGACGACAAATGTTCACTTTTAAGGCCACAACTGGTTTAATCTGTTACTTCGCATATGTAATTTTTTCTAGTATTTCTCATCTGTTTCTTAACTCTTCTACGAGCACAGACAGCCTTTAGAGTACCGTTTTTACGGAATTAGGGTTGTGAGTGGCAACAGAAGAGTGAGAGAGAGAGAGAGAGAGGCAGCAACATTAGGATCGTTAGTGAACAACAATCAAATTTAGTGAATACCGAATCGGCAGCGGCGGACGGCGGCAGGCGGGACTGTGCGGTGGATATAATGACAAGTGGCGTGGGTGGGGAAGGCAGCCCCTGCGGTCAGCTCAGCGCCGCTAGAGCCAACACATCACTCTACTGTGTGTAATCCCTACCTCAGAGACGAGTCTTGTTATGCCCCCTGATGATGACTAACGGGTAATATGATATTTATGTACACTTTCTTCAATCTTGGACCATAAATGTGTTGCTAGCGTAGGGTGAGGAAGCTCCAGGGAGGGTGATGCAAGAGGAGAGGTTTGGGGGGAAACAGCATGAGTGGCAGCGGTTTACCTTGGGGGCGACGACTCACGTGCCGGACGGACGTTACGCCGACCGGCCGCCCCGTGACTCTCGCTATTTTACGCTCAGACATATAGTCGAGACAGAGATCTCTTTTAATTCTATGTTTGTCCTAGCCTACCTCACGAGACCGCCAAACTATAACGAGATGTACAAAACATACGATACTGTGTTGTCATAGATGGTCTTATCTAATACCTGCTCTAATAAGAGTAAGAACGCCTAAGGAGGTAAAGCGGAAAAGAAAATCTCCAAATATTCTGGAAGACGTCATGCGCACGCGTACATATGTGCACGCACACCTCGTGGTCACCGGACACGTGCTGGCTGTGTCTGAAGACCTCCAAATCATTCCATATATTGCATTCCGATGTTTTTTCTCTAAGCTTTAAGAAAGCTATCTATTCCTGACATGGCTGTAGACGCGCGTGCGTAAGAAATCCGTCTCGAGGTTTCCATTGGTGCGCTGAGAAAAGCGTTCGCGATGTTGTGTAAACACCGTCTGTATCAAAGACCGATTCGTCTGCCCTTGTGATAACCCGCGAGGCTACACTCCTGCAGGCGGGCTCACGTCTCTTTGTTACGTCTTTGGTCATTATCTTTTACCGAAGAGTTTTGTAGCGTGCTGGAAATGCTAACTGTGAGACGACACTTAACAAGAACAAATTTTTAAGTAAAAGTATAAGTTTGTGGTTGGTCTTAAAGGAAACGTTCTCGTAAATAATTTACATGAGACCCTGAACTATTATCTGCAATTTTTTTGGTGGGTTCAACTTTGTTTTTCAAACTTGTATCATAACACAGTAACGCTTCAATACTTAAAATGATCATGGAAAATATCTCATAATGCTCTCTCTAGCCAATATACACCCAGCAAATACGACGCAAATAATCACAAAATCTCTTTAAGATGTCATATTTCAGTTACAAGCTTAGATGAGCCTCAAACGATATTTCAACCCGAGATTCGTATGCAGCATGGAACACAGCCGCATACTAAAGTTTTCAGGCAAATCTATTACTCACCAAAAAATACCAAAAATTGCAGATTAGTTCAGGGTATTTTTTGGCCCAAAAGTCTTTTTCAAAATTGTAACATAACGTACTGGTTCGTAATACGTAATTTTTTTTTTCATCTCGGTGAGAGATAAGAAAACCTAGAACGCCTTTAGTCCCCCCCCCTCGTCTCTCTTTCTCCATATACCTAATCCAAGTCACTAGTGATAACGCATATAAATCTCAGGCCACCACTGGCGCTGGTGTGGAGGTAGACAGCGTCCGCTCCCCAGGGTCTCGCTTGGGAGACCATTCCCGACCTGGAGCTGGGCAGGAGATCGATAGTAGACACCCCTCACTCCCTTTAGTCTCCCCCGTTCCTCCACTCTCCTCTCCCAAAAGATGACCTCCAGTTCCGTGAGTCCTGGGAGAGGATCTCCCGTCCCTTCAGTCCCGCGAGAGGATCTTCCGTCCCTTCAGTCCCGGGACAGGTCTTCCCGTCCCTTTGGTTCCCTCAGTTTCTTCAGTTCAAGGAACCTTCTCTCCAGTCCATTCAGTCCTGGAAGACGTGCCTCCGTCACTCCAGTTCATCCTTTCTTGTGACACTTCTGTGTTCCTCCGTACCTGGAGGACGCCCACTACTCCTTCAAACCCAAGGCTCGCTTTTCTGTCCTTTCAGACTTACTAGGGAACGCCTTTCCGTCCCCTCAGACTTGAGAGCCGTCTATTCGTCATTCCAGACTTAACACAAAGGTAGAGATAGATAATACTGTATATCTATCCATCTGCCTTAAATCTTTGACTTCATCTCAGATTACATGAGACGGATTAAGTGCATAAAGCCTCTCATTTCACTCATTTTTCCTCAAATTATGTTCAGAGGATTAAAGAGAACAAAAAATCTTTGTACAATATTGCTTATTCTTTTTCTCTGCATTCTAAGTTGATCTTTCAATACCTCCATTCTTGTGACCATTCAGGAGGAAAACTTTTTTCTAATCATCTTAAAAAACAACAAATTAAAAGTCCTTCCTGCTGTTCTGAAGGAGCAGCCTGGTTATCTCTATAAGGATGGTGATCAAAGGGTTGAAACTCTTTTTAAGATGCAGTTTGACTGAATTATATGTTTACATTCAAAGGTAACTTCGAAAACTTGAACACTCAGCGTAGCAAAACTAAGTCCTTCTGGGTCTGGGAAACAAACGAATCCAAGATTTGGATCCAGGTTCATAGTTTTACAAATCAGTTTCAGACACTTGAGAAGATATCTCTATATCTACTTCATGTACCTATTTACGAGAATATCTTGTATTAGTTAGTCTGACACACAAAATTCTTCAGAACTGCAAAATGAATTTCCAAACAACTTAGACTATACCTTCCGCAGCGGCGGACGTTACCAGGTCGCTAAGGCAACCACACAGGTGCCGCATCTCAGCCGACACACACAGAGCTCAGAAGCAGCCATGAGCAGATCAGAAATTCTTTAGACCGTCAAAACCCAACAACATCAGTGCTTAAGAGTGAGGCGAAGATGTTCCTACAATCAGCACTCTTTCTACTGTTTCTTTTCCTCAGTGAAACTATGAACTTTAAGATTGTGGCACCGCTGCCTGTTGCCATGGTAGACCTCTATCTGTCTGGCTGGTTTCGTCTTTTTATTCTCTCTCTCTCTCTCTCTCTCTCTCTCTTTGAATCCAAGAAAGGTAACCATGGAATGAGTGTGATAGCAAAAAAAAAAAAAAAAGTGTTGTGAAACAGGTAAGATAGGCGATGAGTGTTACATGCTAGCCCTGTCTTAAATGTTGTAGCCCATGCGTGGGTTTCTTTGGATGTGACGTCGACAGTGCCTGGTAAACATATAGACATAATCATATAGTTTGAGAACATTATTCGTGGATTTCTCGACGAACAGAGTAACAAAGAAGGAGCCTTGGAGAATCATGTTTCTTAAAGCGTCCAGAAATGTTGGAGTAATGCAGGGAAAATGGTGAACCTTTTCTATCTCTTTTATCTTAGAGTAAGAAACACAATGCACAGGGTACGTTAGGATTCAGCGGATCCATATGAGTACAAGTCCTCTGCATTCTACATTTCCAAAACATAGTATTTTATTATTTCTCCAGCGTATCTTTTCAAAGCAATCAGACCATACCATCAGCGCGCGGGAGCGCCAGAGTCCAGTTCACATGAACTGTTGGACGCGGCGCACCGCACACCTCAGTCGTCATTATTAATGATATTCCAGGAGCTCTCCTGTCGTCATCGCCCGACGTCACAGGTCTTACCTACAGTGTATATAGAGCACAGTGGGTCCCCTGTTTACCAGACTCGTTCTTATATCTGCCTCGGAATTGCATTTCTGGTTGTGACTGAAAGTCAGATGCGGGAGGTATTCCAGGAACTATCTTTTGTATAAGCACTTTATAGTTGCATCATTCTCAAAAAAGCCTGTACTATATGAAGCTTTTGCTGTAATTCTACTTCAGAAAGATAAACTGAGCTTAACGTCTCGTATCTTTGCATAATCAAGAACTACCCATCAGGTGGAATGGTAACGTAATTCAATAAACAGTTACAGGTATAACACTGAGTCAAAAACCCTTAAAGTCCATTAATGCTTGAAAAATGACCTCGTGCCAGTGATTTTATTTACATCTTACTAAAGAATGTATTCTCTGTAACGATCCGTAATGTTTACTTTACACAACCCTCAGGCTACAGTCATGCAATTTTTTGTAATACCTTAACTTATTGTGAGCTCTTTATCCCCATATAGGAATGCACAAAAAAGTATCTTTTAATTTTTGCAGAAAAAAACGAGGTTTGAGGTTTTTGTCACTGAATCACTTGTGTGTTGGCTCTCTCTCTCTCTCTATCTAAGCTTCGTTTCATATCAATGATCTGAGAAAGTAAAGCCATTTCTGTAAGACCTAAAACTGTCCATATCTGCACCTTCTCCGTTCTGAGGTCACCAACGTATGAACAAATACCCATGACGACGCAGCTTCCAAACCCTTTCTCTTGCTGCGTCACACATCCAGGATCCGGCTGTTTACCACGAACGGAAGAAAGTGTCGTCACTTCACATCGACGACGACAAAAAGCGAGTTAATGGCACAGTTAGTAGTAGGAGGTAAGGACCCGTGATCACCAGGGGCTTACCCTCCATCACACTGGGTTCCCGCCACTCGGGACTTCATCCTATAATCCTGCTGGCAGGAGAATTATTACGTTTATAAATCAACGCGTCGAGGACTACTACCGGCTAAGGTGAGGCCAGCCTGAGAGTGAAGTTCAGCAGTGGATCTAACGGGAATAGCGTCTTTAGAGGTAAGCAGGGATAGGACTATTTAGCACCGGGTTGTATATGGTACTAATTATACTGGGAGAATACGGGCGATGTTTTTACGTGCCATTAAAGAGAAATTACCCTTAAGGATGTTGCAGGACATATGTGTTTGTCTTGCCGCTTGAAGGAGGGCACGATTATTGTCACAAGAGACCAGAGAGAACGGCTTAAGGATAATTTGTCTTAGTTGTTCCTTAAGCATATTTATACAAGTCAGAGTAAGCTTCCTTCCTTGTCTCAACTCTGGGAATGGCGATGATATTTCCTGATTGTTTTTAACACATAAAGCTTCATACGTTACAATCTGTCCAGACGACTCCGAGTCAGGATCTTTCGACTTTTAAGACGGTGGTAGATGGGAGCATTATGATCACTCCCTATCTATATATGGGTTCGAGCTGAGCTATTAAGCACATTCGTATATTCCAGTAACAGCCGTGTTTTGACATAATAACAGGATTCCTGAAACACTAGCAAACTAAATAACCTGTTGCTATGTATATCAAAGCACAGAGTAATAACATCTTATTTTTCCGTAACTCCGGGACTCAGATGAGTGTAAGAATAATGACAAGTTTCTACGCACATAAGAAAGGTTGGGTTCTAGTGAGGTAGTACCACCGTTTACCACCACACTCTTCAGTACACACCGCAGCAAACAATAGGTAATATTAGTAGGTCTCAGACACCCATGAAGGACGCTCATGTCACATGATAGCGTGTCCATTCGATGGAAAACAAGTTTAAAGATCGATAGGTACATAATCAGACAGGTAAATGAACAAGAAGACAAACACAGGAATTTTCCTTTTATGACCGCGCCAATGGAGTAGAGTTTGGGAAGGAGTAACGGGACACTCTCCCCTTGGGCTGGGCCATAGACCGTCACCCGCGCAACACTTCTTAACATTATACAAAGACGAATTTAACGGCACTGGTCCGGAAAATGTCTGGCCACAAGACTTTAGGGTGAAGCAAATATAACGAGACTTAAATCAGAAACTTTCAGACAAGATGTTGCATAAAAGATGATAAAAATGTATCCCTAAGAGTTCCGTTGGTCTTTTAAATAGAAAAATAAAATATTTATTGTCCGAAATTAATCCGATTAATTTTGATATTCAAAAACGATATTTAGAAAGAGTTTTCTTAATTTTTTTCAGCTACATGCAAAAATCGAAAACATTGAGATGTTGATCACATCCTGAACCTTTAACAGTTTTCGTTAACAAGAAAGACTACATTGTCTCGTGGGTTGGGTAACATAATACGGAACATTTATCTACAAAATTCACAAGTATTCGTACAGCTTCACAACTCTTCATGTAATGAATTCACAAATATTCTACTATTTCTTCGTCCAAATCTTTTCAACGAAGTAGTGTGTTTCCCTTGGTCGTAGGCCGACTACAGCTGAGGGTGTCATGATATACTTGGCCTCTCGCGTCTGACAACAATACAGCGTCATGCATCATTTCGCTTCTTCCTCTGTTTATCATTTGATTTACCGTCCTTGTTCCATATTCATTGCTGGGATGCTTTGTAATCTCCCGCCCTCATGAATCACACAATTGTTTGCTAACAGGACGTATTAGCTCAAAGGTAAATGGACTTCTGCTCTCTCTCTCTCTCTCTCTCTCTCTACACACACACACACACACACACACAAAGAGTTCTTTTTCTTGTATGTTGAGGGCTCCAGTCACGGACAAAATATAGAGAGAATTGAGAAAGGGGGAAAAAAGACACGTGTTTAAGGTACAATGTTAAGGGACGGGGTAATACTAATGTAAAACTCTCTCCTTGTAAAACATAGATAGTGATCACATACACACACACACGAAGAGTATCAGTTATATCTAAACTTTCTTGTGGGCGTGAGTGACATGATCAAGGCATCTCAGATCTCAGATACCACCCACCCCAAAGCCACAAAACAGTGTGTCCATCACGGTTGCCTATCTTATGAGCATCATGGTCGGCACAGGAGCCTTGCGCCTCCCGGCCGCCCCCGTGCTGGTATCACTGTAAAGACAAATTTTTCAACGTATTAGGCGATCCTCAGAGAACGACGCGTCGTGCCGGATGGTATGCTTGATATGCACTCGTGTTTGTGTGTGTGTGTGTCCACTTATGTGCATGTCTGTGCTTTTGTGCATGGTTAGGGAGATGTACGTTTTTGTTTATGTGTTTATTAATTTGTGTGTATCTGTGATCGTTTGTTTGTTTGGTTGTGTGTGTGTGTGTGTGTGTGTGTGTGTATCATATCAATCTACGTGATGATTTGATAGTATATTTGTAGTGCTGTAGTTACTTGAGTTCTTATATGTAACGCAGGTGTATGTTTACCTGTGTCGGTACACTTGCATTATACAATCTGGCAACACATCCAGCAAGAGAATATAGAAACCTTCATCTTGAGTCTATATAGATAGTTTCGATTTAGAGCGGTGTACCGAATCTCAAATAGATGTTTAAAAGATATCTTTCTTGTCCACTGGGTTTTATCTCCTCCAGTAGAGACGGCAAGTTTCTCAATAATTTTCTTTTTGTAGTTTCTCTGGAACCTCCAAAGTATTTATCTCGTCTCCTCTTCCTCACACTTTTCTCCCGTGTTGTCTCATATAATCATGAATAGTTTCCTATGTTTTCAGTTTAGGTTCTTAATGCTTTTCAATTACGTAACATCTTAAGTTACGCATTATTAGTAACCTTAAACTGCTGGTTATCAGAAAAAGATATTTATGTACAGAACAGGAAAGGCTATGGTTTGATGACAGATACGGAAGAAATAGGGGTTGGTGACTGTTAGATAAGAAGCACCCTGAGGGTCTTGAGTGAAAAAGAAATGAAGCAAATCCTGGTTATTTCAAAATGGAAATAAGAATTTTTGCGGGCAAGGTAGGAAGCGGCTGGGGTCTTGGAGATTTAACAATTTAGGGAAGATAAAAAAGACTGATTGGTGCTAAATATGGAGTGACTTTGATTTGATGTGTTCAGAATAAGAAGGAACTACGCTCTGGTGCAAAATAAGAACATACCAGATCATACTCGATGCATAACAGAGAAGGACCAAATATTCGTGGATAGCAAATGAGGAGAGACTGTAAGATGGTGTGGACAAAATCAGGAGGTAATAGAAATTTGAGTGTGTAACTACGAAGCCATAGACTAAGGTGAAGCACTGACACAAATTAACCAGATTCATTTTAACGGTAGCGACATATTTTGCTGCTACCATTTCTCCTGCTCAGAGATGACCAGTATGACCCTGTTGGTGGCCTAGACATTTTTTCTTAAGATATATTCCATCCGAAGGTGAATATCAGTCTTGCATTCTCCACAATATAGTTAGTGGAATTATATGAACAGTTCGTTACGAAAAATGGTAACCTGCTTTAAGTTTCTCCCACCAGATCTATTCCTTTAAAGGACCATTACATTTCTGTCCAACTCATCCGTAACAGAAACCTGAATTACGGTTGGTCACTACGACTTCATCGAGCTCATCCAATCTCGTACACAGCACAACAAGAACAGCTCTATCCCAAACAATAACAATCATTAGTCTGCCATCCAGTGTTTAGGTAAAGAATGTTTATCTAGGTCCCTCTACTAGTCTGTTACCCTAAAAAGCAATTTCAGTGTTGTGTGCATTTCCTCAATCTATTTTCAGCATTTGGGTTACAGTAATTCAGCAACCAATTTCATCGTTTTTACCATCATCATCATCATTGTTATCAATCATCATCATTATCACTCCTCTGCATTCACTAATGCGGCAACTTTGCATGGAATGTGACAATTCTGACCAGTAGCAGGCTAGCCAGAGTCCGTGTTTGCTGCTCTCGGCCTGGAACAAGTGCAGGTCACCTCACACTTGGCCCTTTTTTTTTCTCCCACTACATGTAACGAGTTCTGGGCGTGCTTCAGGGGGAAGAGGTCGAGCCATTAGCGCGGGAGAAATGTGTCCATCCTGGCCATGATGTTCAGCCATTTCTGGCCGGGGTGGAGGGAATGTTGGGGTAAGTATCCCTGGCGTCATGGTTCCAGATATGAACCTGGTGACGGCGCGTTTTGGTGCGTCGATGAAGAGCATCAGAAGTCGGTGGGGATGGCCTCTTCCCGAGTCTGCTGGTGGAGGAAAAGTTTATATCACTCACTGTTCACAGTCGCTGAGACTGGTTATGTGGGTAAGAGAGAAGGATCAATCATCATTTGTTCCACTGTTGTGATGTGTTCAGGAGGTATAACCACCGTTGTGCCACACTTGGTAAGGTTTCTAAATCCGTTTGTATAACTACTGACAAGCTTACATGGATTTAGGTCGACCAACCTTGCAAAATTGTCTGGTTGAATCACACACACTCACTCTGTGTTGGTGTGAGTACTTCTCAATCCATTCCTCATTTTCTTGGTCAAGTTTAACTGTCGTAGTGCAAGGCGTAATGTGTAGCATGGGCGCGTAATGCGTTACATGTTAAGCCTGAGATTGTGGTAGTGACTTGTGTGGGAGGTTAGGGATGTCTGGGCATAGGTTCATCAGAGTGAGGGATGTTGCGTTTGCTCTTGGAAATGAGACATAGGCGTACGACATGTGGGTGCTGGGGCTCGGGAGTGTATCATGTGGGCATTATGATGAAGACGCACAGTACTGGGCTGAGCATGTAGGCTTAAGTATGAATATTCTTATGTATAAATACCTTGACACTTTTAATGAGAATAGGTAGCTGTTTGCAAAAAACGCTGAAATGCTTTAGATTAGCTTAATCCTTTATAATTTTCACCGCTTTCGTAATCATGTCTGTAATGCCATGTGTGTGGCAACATAGTACTATACCCCACCCCAAGGTTCATATAGCAGCCGGCTGAGAGAGTGGCAAGCATAGCGAGTAATGATTAGTACCTTCACAAGGAAGTCTTTCAACCGCAGTCGTTAATGTCACCATAAAAGCATCACTTTTCACAGCGACACACAGCACCACCACAGTCTACCACATAACCAGGAAGTCATCGCGGTTGTATCATAATCCGCTACACCATCGCCACCACTGTTGTGATAACCCCCACAGTTGTAGGTCGTGTAAATGAACACATGTGAAACGTCTACATTAAATCACATTCCACCCTATAGCCAATGGCTGGCCACATCTGACAAATGGATCAGCAATGTTTACTGAGGTTACCAAAGACAGAAGCAGACTTTCTTCTCTTCTTCACACCCACAACCTCCTAGGTAACTGCACCTGTGAGAACCGAGTGAGCACCAGCACTAGGGACAATTGCAGTGGTTTCAACAGCAGTGAAAGAGAAGATGAGGAAGCAACAGCAGAGGGACAGTAGAAGTAGCCGTATGAAGGTCAGCAGTAAGAGCTGTTGTAGCAGTAGGAGCGAAGGACAACATTAACAGCAAGGAAGGCGACAGCAGCAGCGGATAAGCAAGAAACAGCAGCAGCAGGTGTCACACCTGGAAGTGGAGGAGAATGAATGAAGCTAGACGAGTGCTAGTGAGGCCAAGAGGTCGTGGTCAGCGCCCCAGCTAGCCAGCCAGTCAGACGCCCGAGTGGGTACTGGACTCCGTCCCTGGTTTGGTTCCGACCAGGAAGGTAGGGTGGAGGAGGGGTGCCCCATCTTGTGCAGGGAGGGGGGGAGGGGGGGAAGGAAGGAAAATGCTACACTTAACGACGTGAGAGAGAGAGAGAGAGAGAGAGAGAGAGAGAGAGAGAGAGAGAGAGAGAGAGAGAGAGAGAGAGAGAGAG
>JAYMFT010038731.1:0-15698 GCA_038088735.1 Panulirus argus | reverse complement strand
CACACACACACACACACACACACACACACACACACACACACACACACACACATACACACACACACACACACACACACGCACATGAAAACATACAATGTAGAAGTAAAGACACGGGTACCTTCAGCTTCACATATAGAGGGATGGTTAAAAAAATGTTGTGTTTCAACATGTGATATCAAAAGTATACAAGCTTAGGAATGTACTTTGAAGAAGTAATGTGCGGTAATATAGCAAGCCATCATTCGGAATGTCATAGAGAGCAAGGAATTTTTATTGCTGGATAAGAAAGGATGAAACGAAAACCTTTGGAAAGCATGTTGTGGACAAGTCAAGGGGATTATCCAGAGCTGTACCACTAGTAACATGTCAGTCGAAGACCAGCTAATCAGGCTAAGGGTTTCAAAGGGAGGAGTTGTAGAGGAGGATGAAAAGATATACAATAAGATAAATAACAGCTTCCAAAGCGTTTTCATAGTGGAAGTCAATACAGTCCCACCGTTAAAGGCATAAGTGAATAGAATGTTTTGGAAAACAATGACATATCGAGAAAATGAATAAACGGAATGCTAAAGAACCTTTATCAATATAAGGCTCGTGATCTTCATGAAGTTTCTCCATATGTTTTGAAAAGATGTGCAGACACGCATGACGGTGTTGTTGAAGATGAGGCTGGTGGGAGCTGAAGAGCAAAAGGGGTAGAATAGGGCAAATGTCATAACGTATCTTTAGGAGAGGAAACCGGGATGTTGTGCTGAATGAGAGAACAGTCTCTTTGACGATATGGCCTGTAGAATACTGGAAAAGATAATCAAAAGGCAAATGGATGACAATATATGAAAACTACATAAGTGAGAAACGATAGAACATGAATGAAAGGACGTCCCACTTAGACTTGAAAGAGAGCACTAAGTTCCGTTATAGACAAAGGTGGATTGTGTGTATTTGGATTGCCAGAAAATATTAGGCACATTACCACACAGGAGGCTCTTTTAAAAGCTTTGTCTTCAGGCAGAAATAAGGGAAAGACTTCTTAGATGGAAAGAAAATGAATTCGATAGAAGGAAATATAAGGACGCATTTAAGAGCCGTCCTCTCGAAATTCTTTTGGGGTCACCACCGCAGAGCTCAGGCATGTGACCAATTGCTCTTCCTGATTAATGAAAATGACTTACAAGAGGCTTTGACATCATACTTGAATACGTTTCTGATGCTCGGGTCATAAGGAGAGTAAAGAGTGAGGAAGACTGTATCACCATAGAAGAGTTCCGAAAGAAACTCCAGAGTTGGTCTGATGAACTTAAATCCGACTAGTGCAAAGTAATGAAACGGGAAACCAGTGACAGAAGTCCTCGATATGAATATTGCTCCCCTGGAGATCTGTTGAAGGAATCTGTGTGTGAGAGGAACGCGAGAATTGACGCAGCAATTAACCAGTCGTCAGAGCTCCACCTTAATAGAACTGTAAAAGAGGCAAACTGTCTGTTGGCAATCATCATCACTCACACTGTATACAGTTATTGAAATATTCACTATATTGTTCACTTCATATATCAGGCAGAAACTATATCGTGCTTCGCACGTTTGCCACTGTACTTAGATATCCACAGAGAAATGGTAGGAAAGGTCTAGAATAGTGAGTTACAGTGAGGGGCTTGAGACCTTGGATATGTCCATCATGGAGGAGAGAAGAGTAAGTGTTGACATGAAACAACCTTAAAGTTTTAAACCTGTATGATAATGTCAGCAGTATACAAAGACCAGACAGCCAAAGGTCAAGACATGAAGTTAAGCAAATAAGAGCAATCAGAGAATGGAATACCCTAAGTGATGAAACTGTGAATGCGGACAGCATACAGAAGTTTGATAAGTTGTATCATAACAGAGAAAGTTCAAGATATGGGGTATGGGTGGGTGTAGAATTCCCTCCTCGTACGGTAAAGATAGACACTCAAAATAGGTAATCACATATATAAATTCTAATACATAAACATCGACACACGGACTACCCTGCCTTATCCAGGTACTCATTTATCGACCGACCCCGAGGCAACGTTGGGATGGGCTGTGGGCAGGCTGCCCTGCCCAGGATTCTATCACATGCAGATCTGATCCCAGGAATACCAGTGCTGATCATGGTCAGTAACGTTTAGCAAACTCTCCTGGCGACTAAAGGAAAACAGATTTTGAAATAATATCTTAAAATAACTCGCACATTTTACTTTGACAACTTAACCATCACAAAACTTTTTTCTATTGTCTAGAGCATGTCTGCAATTGCAACACAGTTTAGGTATGTATGTATGCATGCTTTTACTTCTTCAATTACTCCAGTAACTTATAAATCTCGCCCTCCTGCTCCTTCAAACACGACATTGACCGTACTGATCCAGTAAGCGCTAAACAACCGCCCTCTCACCCTATTCTTAAAACATCATTCCATCAGACGTACACCCAGATGAAATTACATTCCCATGTACGTATGAGTTATGCTTTCTCGTCTGTTTTCTAGAAGCCACTGATTCTCTCTATCACTACAAACACCAGTTACACAAATCAAAAGATCCCTCATGACTAAGATGAAACTTCAATACTGAGGACAGAGAGCACTTATTCCACAATTGTCCTGTGCTCACCCTTACAAAGATATTCGCACAATATTACCACACTTGCTGACCTATGTTCTTGCCCTGTAGACGTGACCGGCCGAAGGATACCCTGTTGCTTTTCGCTTATTAGTGAGGTAGCGCTAGGAACAACCAAAAAAATGACCTCATATCCAGGCTTCAACTGTTGTGGATAATATACTGAAACCAGATCCTACCTTCCACAGCAAAGCCCCACAGACTATTCCATGATATACTTGCCAGCGTCTTATACGCTGGTCCAGTCCATTGACAGCAAAACTCGTCTCCAGATATACCACAATGATCTAGTTCATTCTATTGCATGCACGTCTCTCACTCTCCAATATGTTTAGGCCCCGATGTCCCTAAAGCCTTCCTTATCCCATCCCTCCTTCTTCTTGGTCACCGCACCCACCACCACCACATTCTTCCACCCACTCTGACACGCAAAAAGAAATCCTTTTAGTCATTCTTTCGTCGCTCATTCTCTCACGTGTCGGACCATTCAGCACACCACGGTTATCTCTCTTAATTAGACCGCGCTCCCTACCATACATTTCTCTTAGTGCTGCTATTCCTCGCGCGAACAACTCAGCCCATTCCACATTTGTAACCAACGTATTGATGCTGGTAAGATCACTTTACTGTCAATTTACAAATCCGGAAATTGTTGTCATCTCATTTGCTACTCGGTTTTGATCGTGGAGCCTCGAAGAGTTAAAATCCACACAAGTTCTTTCTTCTAGCATGAAAAGCTTTTTAACTTTAAGTAAGAATGACAATAGTTGCGTTCTTTAAACAATGTTTTGCTAGCAATTTCGTCTCTTCTGTTATTCTATTGTTTCATTTCATATATCATTCATTTCATATTCAAAATTCATTTCTGTCTGAATGTTCAGAGGACTAGTGTAGACACATGTGGTATGAGCTCAGTAATTCCAGGTTCAGTGGACAAAGCAGGAGAGATTATTCAAATTAACAGGAAACATTAGCATGGTAATGAATGATTATGGAGCTCCCATTTTGGTGCCTGGGCGCCTTCTCATACACTCAGGCGTAGGCTAATTGCTACACACAGTACGGACGAGTTTGGTTCTTCAGTGTAGACTACTAATGGTGTCATTATCTTCCATGTTAATGCATCACTGTAGGCTTCTGCTGGAGTCATTTCAGACCAGTATAGCAATTTGTGGACTATTCCTGTACTTATTACTGACGAAGTCATATATCATCCAAGGTTACTGCTGGGGTCATCATTTTTATCTTGAATACACATGTACAAATATACTCATACTGCTGAAGTTATCATGCACTTAGTATGTCTACGTGAGCTTTTTCTATAGTCAGTACAAGAGGATTCATGTATGATTTTGTTTGGGAAATATGGTCCTACTCGGGAATGCACTAATCTCATCTTGAACAAAAAGACCATATCTAATTTCAAACATATGATGATTATATATATATATATATATATATATATATATATATAATCACGGTCGTTACGTGAGGCAACTGGTATGACAAGAGGGGAGACAGGAAGATCAGTGGACGCCACAAGCGAGATTATGGACAATTACCCTCATCATTAACAAGGTAATACACGGTTATTGGGTTCCCATCTTGGCGGATGTACACCTGAGCCACACAGGACACAGATCTAGGAGATCGCAGGATTTCTCATCATTATTGCTTATACACTGTGGCTCTGCCCGATGCTGACTACAAGTATATTTTATGGAATCTGTCTTCATTTTGTGAACAGCAGTGGAAACTGTTTTATCACATGTATAACGTTCAGAAAAATTTAGAAACAAACGATATTTATCTAACCTTCCTATATGATGAAGGGCTAGGCCACATATAAGGTTCTAGTGAGAGTTAATTGAATGTGAAGCCGTTGATATATATGACCGGTATAGGAGTGATGGACATTGATATATATATATATATATATATATATATATATATATATATATATATATATATATATATATATATATATGACCGGTATTTAGAGTTTTATCAAATGCCTGACGGTGCAGACTGTCACACTGTCGAATGTAACAACATGCTGTTTCCAGTTCCCTGGCGGATTTCCTATCTAGACAATGTCAAATCAAGAAAACTTTCCCCACAAACAATTGTTTCCTGGACAGTTGGTCACAGGAAAAAAAAAAGATCCAACTTTGCCATCAGACAATACCCTCCTGGTGGCTCTCCCGTCAAACAATGCAACATCGGTTGATTTCTCTCCTCAAACATTTCCACTGCAGACACCCTACACGTACAACTTCAAACTCAGAAAAACGAGTCAGTGAGAAATTCGGTATAGACAAAAGTGTCTTTCTAAGACTTTATTTTCCGTCGTTCATTGTCTGTAGCGAAAACCTGTTAGTCCAGGTTTTCACGGGTAAGCACCGCTCTGAGATAAAGCTAGTAAAACATCTTTTCTCAGTTGATGCTGATGATGTTATTGTCCTTACCTAGCGAAGTTGTTGTCCTTACCTAGTGATGTTACTGTCCTTACCCAGTGAAGTTGTTGTCCTTACCTAGCGATTTTGTTGTCATTACCCAATGATGTTGCTGTCCTTACACAGTGATGTCTCTACCCATTGATGTTACTGTCCATACCCAGTAATGTTGTTGTCCTTACCCAATGATGTTGGTGTCCTTACCCCGTGATGTTGTCCTTACCCAGTGATGTTCTTGTCCTTTCCCAGTCATGTTGTGTTTACCCAGTGATGCTGGTATCCTTACCCAGCGATGTTGATGTCTTACCCAATGATCAAGTGATGCTGGTGTTCTTACCTATTGATTCACATCTTTAGCTCACCAGCTAATCAATTTAGACGAATCAATAGGTAAAAGGAATACCTTCAAAGTGTGTACGTACGTGGACGTCCAGTTGATTATACTATATAGTGAGAGACACTGTTGAGATACGTGGAATTGATAAGACTGTTTAGTTTGGCAAGGGAAGCAGAAGTCGTTAATGACTTTAATGGTAAATAGATCTTTAGACAGGAGAAGGTGCGGTGGAAGCTTTAGCAAAAACTAGCAACTTTATTGATAAAACGTAAAACCATTTCACTCGTAACTGCTGGATTGATCAATCTTAAGCGGAATAAAACGACCCGTTTACATAGGCATGTAATCTCACACGTGACACTAGACAAAGCTACAGGAAAATGTTCCATATGAAGCGCCTGAGATATATGAGAAAGCAGGGAGAAGGAGTATGGATGTGGGAGAGATGCAAATTGAGGGCAAAGGATGGCTAGAGAGAGGCGGGTGGTTGGTCCACGAGACAGAGGACACTGGGACGGATACTGTATTGGTCTATCAATAACGCACACGCACTCTGATCACACACCAAGACTCGCTCTGCAACACAAAAGGATACGGAATATGTTATTCTTTTTTTTTTTCTATTTCGTGACTGTCTGTGTATATGAACATACTAACATCAATGGTGTAAATAGTTCTTTGTGTCTAAACTCAAGGATGTGCTTCATCCTAGTACCAGTAACCATATTTACAATGGAGATCAATGGACTAAAGGATTATATGATCACAGGACTCTGTTCCCGCAAGGGCCACATGCATAATGAGAGCGTATCTGGTCTTGCATTCACCATCAATATACGAAGAAAGCGTTAGTGATCTTTTGGTTTGTGGTTACAAATTGACGCTCTGGCGACCTTAATGACCCTGGCAGTTGACAGGCCTAGAGCCCAAACCACTAAAAACGACCGACCAACTCGTACAGTCCACTTCTCCCCGGCTGCGCTACAAAGAAGGACAGTATAATTGCTACAGCGTGAAAGGCTTAAAGATTTTGTATGAGGAGAGGAAAAAAAAAAAAATAATTCTTCTCGGGTCAGGCAAAGGCAAGAGAGACGGTTACATCTCCACGTCTGTCGTCTTTTCCAAAAGGTACCTTTAGGGCAACTAATCGCACGTACATTACTGAGGTAGAGATGAATACAAGGGCAAGAGGAGGATTTACAGCACCAGGGAGGATGTGAGTCCAACCCTTCGTGGTAAGAGAGACCTGGGCTATACCTGGCCTCACCACATTCTTGTATTGAACCCAAGTTAAAGCTTGATTTATTTCGGGATGTTTGCAAATATATTCTTAGAATATTATCAGTTTTGTACGTTCCTTCCTTTAGAGACAGAGAAGGGATGCACAAAGCCGATAATATTTGAACGAAGTACATGTGTAAACCTTCATAATGCAGCAGTTATCACGAAGTCGAGTGCAAGGATTCGAATCCTGGTTGCGGCAGTCGCTCCACAGTCAGCCAAACTGTTCATCCTTCCCCGGAAAATAATTAGAGTGATGCCATTTTCAAATGCATTAGTATAAAAAGTAATATTCTTACCCGTAGTAACGAAATATGACTAAAGGTAGTTTGAGAACGTTGGATACTTTTTCAGCAAAATGGACAAATTGTGTATTGTTGTTAATATGAGACTGAACTACACGGCGTCTGTCCCTGTGTCTGTTTGTTGCTGTGGTATGAGACATGTGTGTCCGTGAGAGGCATGAATAATGACTGTGGTCCAGATGCCACCGGACATTGTCTTCAGGCCTCCAGGAGATGCTGTCCCCCACGAGGTTGACGAAAACAAACAAACTGATGCCGAAATTCTTGATGGCAGAAACACGCATCAATCTGTAACCAGACTCATATGGGAGGAACATTTCCGAGCACAAGAGCGTTACACACTGACAGACTACCAGTCCAACACACGGGCAAGAGACACAGCATTCGTATGTACTGTCGTGTCTGAAAACTTCAAAGTCAATCAGGATCCTAAAATAATTTCCATCACACTGTGGCCTTTTTACGTGAATGATTCAATATTGATTCATCACTGAGGTCGGAACGACACACACCCTGCTCTGAGCCTGCTCATTACATTCTAGAACGGCTTAAAATGCCAGGGTGATATCCAACGCAAATTTTCTCACATATGCGACACATGTCCCATCGCTTAAAGCTCCACCATCAGACATGTGTATTGTGTCAACATGTTTCTCACAACCACACAGTTAACCAACATGCGATTGCATGCGTCGAACAGATGAGTTGATGAAACGAATCTCCAAGCCTTGTTACATCTTGATAGATTCCATAATCTGTCAACTTTCACTGCCAGTACTGGAAAACTCCTGGATGGTGCTGACTAGAGAGATTTTTCGCCAGACTCAGAAGTCTGCGCACCCACCACAACTGAAAGCATTCAGGCAAGAAAGCAATTTTACGGCAGCACAAGGGGACATTACTGGTACATGAGACTTTAATGGAGTTCTTTGTCAGACTTCTTGCTATGATTGCAGGAGGAACATGATAAGAATGGGGCTTTGATCCGCGTCCCCGTCCATCTCTGTGATGTTCAGAAAATTCATACAGAGAATGATCCCTAAGACAAGGATGGGACCACATGCAAAAAACAGAAATTCAATCCACACTTTAAAGAAATCTAGGATCGACGATCGGTAGCAGTCTCCCACCATTCCAGTTTCCGACAATTGCGTAACTGAAAAAGAAAATACTGTTTGATATTGCACCTGTAGACTCCAGTCGATGGTATCGTACCTTTGCCGGGCAGATGGACAAAGCTCTTAAGGCCCGAAAGATTTGTAACAGACACGGTGGTCCGACTTCCATAGGCAGTCGTGCAGGCGTCATGCGATGGACCTTTTTTTTTTTTTTCATGTGTTGAAGAAATTAGAAAAATATATGACAGAATATATCCGTCACAAGAGACATCTGTAGGGCCTGCGAATGAAATGATAAGCTGAGTAGGTGGAGGATGTAAATGTTACGCTGGACCTGATAGTTTAGTCTTCACAGATGTGGCAATGCTGAATGCAGTGTGTTGCTGAACGCTGGTACTTAGGTCACGCGCACTGAGAACCGACAGACAGACAGGAAGATTTCCGCTTATGGGCGACAGGCACTTGGTCTCTAAGAACCTCTCTAATATCTCTCTCTCCCTCACCATAACAGTTCCATCTCCGTACCTTTTACAGTACGTCTTGGTTCAGTGATTAAGACCCCCTTCTCCACCTTGCTTTTTTTTATGTCATATTCGTGACAGTCTTCTTCCCACATGTCTTGCTTATAAGACAAGGGCACAATGTATGACAGAGTGATAATGATACCAGCACAACGGATGATGATATTTCGGTCGAAGTTGGCCTACTTGCCTGGAGTCACGGGTCCTACCTGGTGCAGGTAAGTGATCACTCATCCCTACTACAGGAGATACCGCCAAGAAGCGTCAGTTGGCAGTCAGAACTTTTGGTTATAGACATAAGTCACTTTATAGTACATATAGAAACCTAATCAAACCTAATCAACTTACTGTGTCACGCGGGTGGACGAGCACCGTGATGTCACCAGGAGCACGATCACGGTAAGGGCGACGTACATGCTTAGTGCAGACAGAGCACGTCGCCAGCACGTCATCCGGAATATCATCGAGTCAGCTCTCTTTGCGGCATAAGCAATTGAAATATAACTCAGTGACAACACAGTCTTTATATGCGAAAATTTGCAAGTCTCATGGATTCCGTGTTTCAAGACATACTGTAGCGACGACAGCGCTAGTTGGTGGCAGTTGGCGGGTCACGTATTACAAGCAGCCATAAGAGCATCAGCGCAGCAGGAACTTCTGGTGCTGACCCTCTGAGACAACCATAATGAAGCATTAGTGCCAAATGGTTCAGTGTGTCTCAGCAGGATCTGGATGCTGTCCTAGTTTTCTGCACAGGGTAGTGCCGCACACACGCTGGGTGTGTTTAGGGAGACACATGAATCTAGTCACATCCGACGAGGATAAGTAAGAATCAATATATTTTACTTCGGAGGAGACTTCCAAGCTTATCGCCAGCAGCTTTTTTAAAGCTCTTTAACAGCTCTCTCTCTCTCTCCCTCCACACTTTTACAGCCGTCTCTACTTTTAAACAACGAAAAAGGTCTTCATCGCTCTCTATCATGTTCCCTTCTTATATCGAAGTCGCTTCGAATAACATACAAATGTCATATTCAAGTTACTTCGTCGCTCTTTTCAAGAGACTTAGCCGGACGAGCTTGGATTCTGGCCAGCCACCGTCGTCTGGAAGACATAGCAAAATACATATACATAGCATTTATACATCAATACTGCTCCTTTTCTCGTCCCCTTGTTTTGCAGGCCTATCTAAAACTTTAGACTATTCCCTAATCATGTATAGAGATTTCTACATGGCTCGAAATGTTCAGAATCGATGAAAGCAAAGCGTAATACACACCAAGACTAATTCTCATCTGATGTTACATGGAAGTCATATCAGCGTCTGTAAAGACATCATTACAAGTAAACCGTTCACACACACGACGGGAAAGTCTCAGAACGCTGGCAAAAGAAAAAAAAAAAAAATACAGAGGCAAAAGCATGTTAAGTAAACCTTAAGATTGAATTGCAAGTAATCTTTTATCGAGACAGCTCTACACTTAACAGAAAGTGAACGACTACACTAAAGTGAAGTAGAAGACATCAGGACAGACAATCAACCAGTTGTTTTAGTCTCAAAAGTGTTCACCCGAAACTTAATGTTGATTAAGATATGGAGGAAGATGCCACGCCGGAGAAAATTCCCGGGAAGGCTTGGCCCATGGAGAGGTGGCGATGCAAGTGTTTCACGCTCCAGAAGTTAATACGTCGGGATCAGCGGAAGCAGGAAGGCAAGAGGCCAGCTCATCTCTCAGTTGAGAAGGCTGGAAGAAGAAGAAGAAGAAGAAGGGAGTTATATGCTTTTCCGGAGCGTTTTACGTGCCATACTTAAGGTCAGAGGTCGGCGCTACCCGCATCTGTGTTGACGATAGGAAACTATGTGGGGCGCACAAGTCTCGGGGTCAGTACCACATAAGAGCTACAGAGTTACCTGCCTCACAGTGTAGACGAGTAGTATTGTGCTGCAAAGCGGCGAGATCGGAGGACGACGCTACATGCAGCGGCGAGATTGCAGGACAGTACTTCAGACGGAGATAAGCTGCCAGGACGACGCTAAATAGAGCAGTAGAAAAATAGAAAATAAAAAATGGCAGGGCGACGTCACGCACAGCGGCGAAAAATGGAGGCGTGACGGTTGGTACAGAAAATCACGTACTTTATAAGAAAGAAAATAACACGAGAGTGCTATCGCCGAGTGAAAGGTCAGACGGCATCGCTTCGCACAAGAGAATGTCAGAGTGGCGTTACAGCCATCCTCGTGTTAACCCCTCATGCCAACCCGCGCCACTCCGACGGTGCTGATGTTATTGTTCTGTTCCCATCAGGCGTGGCAACAGACGACGACGCAACCAAGAATTATCTCGCTTCATGATCCAACACCAAACTTGTTACTGTAGCTAACGAAGCGCATTAGACGATGAGAAACACATACGAAAGCAGAACCTTTGCAATTTGATTTTCTGATTATTTGTTTCAGTGTCTAAGTGTATAGGACAGTATGTATGTGTGTGTGTTTTGCATCAACAAATTTTGCCAGGCGAGGAACATCGGAGGTAAAGCTCGTAAATAAACAAATCCCGAGAGGAAGGACTTGCGGAGCAGCGAGGTGAACACTGTCCCAGTCCGGGGGACAGCGAGGTCAACACTGCATTAGTCTGGGGGATTTGGTATGTGGCTCATTACAAATATAATCCTCGCGAAACACTGTAAACATCGCAGAAAATAAGCCAGCGTTAAGGATATTGCCAAGGTCCTGTGGCTTAATTGTAGTTAAGTATCCTAAAATTAATGGTGACAATATCTTCATTTTGTGTTTATATTCGTGGTCAATAACTGTTGCAGAGAAAGTTCCGATGCGGAGGTTATGAAATGACATTCTCTAAAGCGAAAAAGAGGAATCTTAGTCTTCCCCTCAGGTCAGTACATCCTCACCTACACAGACAATCTGCCAAACAACAATTTTCTCTCATATAAACAAAACATTTCATTCCCCGTATGACCAGGGCTAACCATGGTCACCCTCGATCCCAGCATTTATTGCTTTCAGAACAGACGAGTATCCAAAGAACAACGTAAGGATCAGTCCTCCATTTCTGAGATCTGCAGAGCCACACATCTCTCACAGGTCACAGACCACAGGTTATACAGGTCATCTTCACTTCTGTCACCCGGTTCAGATTTCCCTTCCTCTCTTTTGTTAGAGGTCAATAGGTCCTCCTTACGTCTGGCACTGTCAGTAGTCCCTCCACACTTCTGTCATTATTCATAGGCACTCTGCATCTCTGTCAGAGGTCACACACACACACACCTGAACACCCCTGCTACAAGTCCTCGACACTTCTGTCAGAGGTCACACATCCTCCTCTCCTCTGTTACAGGTTCCTCTTGCAGATCATTAGGTAATACACACTTTTGTCATATGTCTCAGACCCTCTTCATACCTACCTTCTCTCTCTCCTCGTCCGTGATTTCACGTCTCTAAATCGTCACGTATTCCTCTAATCTAAAGAAAGATTTAGTAAAAAGATATAAACATTTCCTTTAGCGGCGTAAGAAAGTATCTTTTTCTCCCAAGATCGATAATGCAGAGGTCTCTAAGATGAATCCAAGGTCCAGCTCCGCCAAGACACCCAGATCTTCTCGACATCTAAACAATCGTTCCGATTTTATGGGATAAAATCAAGAGGAATATTACTTCAAACCTTTTTCCTAAAAGTCTTGGAGAATGAACCCGACACCATCACCGTCACATGCACTGGAAGAAAGAGGCGAGGGGACCACATGTGCCTCACTGTTGACACTCCCTAGTATACTCTAGACCAAATTCTGCTCTTTGATTCCTTCCATAGAAGCCAAGTGAGGTGACGCTAAGGGACACCTTACATTACCTTATTCTACCTAATCGCGGAACTGACACGTCTCATCCCGGCCTAGCATGGTGTGGCGTGGCGCGTAGTGATCTCCCATACTTACCTCAGTGTTGCCTTAAGAAGGACATTCTAGTCAGCTGGAAAAGTGACAGTTTGAGAAAGAAAAGACCTGAAGATCATGTAGCCTTTGCTAAATGACATCTAAGCTTCTCACGTCTGTCTTTCTCTTTTTCAACAGCAATAAAGAAGTCCCTCCACTTCATATCTTTTATTGATCAACTGCATTCTTGGCGGGCAGGTTACAGGTGGCACACTGTAGCGAGACTTAGCAGGTTGTTACTACGGTACATTGCACCCAGACTTGGCAGGCAGGTACATGGTACCCAGGCATGACAGACAAACACACTGGTACACTGCATCGTGACGCGATTGGCAGATACTAAAGTATACTGTACCCAGACCTGACAAGAAGGTACTTTAGTGGTCTAACCATGACTTTGCAGGCATGTACCATTGCACACTGTACTTAGACTTGGCGTACCATGCTGCGTTGTGCCAGGACCCCATCACAATTCATCATAACAAAGGTCTTCATTCTGATGGTAAAAGATGGCCATTCTCATACCTTCACATTCACACGAGGAAATTGCCTTCGGCAACAAATGTGTCGGCACATCAAGTTAATTTAGTCTCTTATATATAAACTCGCCGTGAACCAGAACGATCGTTTTATTATATTTCCCTTACATCCATCACTGTAGGGTAGGTATAACAATTGAGGCTGTTCTTCTTAGTCTATACTGACAACACAAGAAGACAGCCAGGAACACTGCCGGACAGAGCGTTTTGTTTCATCTATATTTTTTGACCGTCCAACACGTTTTTGATAGTTATCAAACAGTGGATTTTAGGTCATCTTCCAATGAAGCACTTATAAATCAGTGATATTGTAGACGATTATGCTCAGGTTTTGTGTTCCAGGAAACCAATTACTCCAAACCTCATTCTAATATCTCAAAATGTTATGAAAGCAACTTCAGCCTTATTAAATTATAAATCAATGAATGTAGCAATATCAAAGGTAATACCAGAGGCAAATGAACCCAGCAGGTTATAACTAAATGTGGAGCTGGGGTCCAGCCTAGCAGGGCTGGGGACTGCGCCACCACATGTAGGGCTGGGGACTGAATCACCTCACACAGCAGGGCTGGGGACTAAACCCCACACAAAGCAGGACTGGAGACTGAGCCACCACACAAAACAGGAATGGGGACTGACCTATCATACACAGCAGAGCTGGGGACTGAGTCATCTCACACAACAGGACTAGGGACAGAGCCACCATACACAGGAGAGGTGGAGACTGAGCCTCCTCATACAGCAGGGCTGGGGACCGAATCGCCATACACAGCAAGGCTGGGGGACTACACCACCACACACAGCTGGGCTGGGAACTGATTCGCCACACACAGCAGGGCTGGGAACTGCACCACCACACATAGCAAGGATGGGGATGCACTCGCTCGCCTCTCCAATGCCTTGGCTCAGCAGCTCTAATAAAAGTCAGTCCTCTGGGATGAGAAGCCTTACCTCCAGTCACCAGGGGAAATCATCCTCTCTTTGACTTCGTAGAATCATCGCTGAATAATGATTGTGGGTCAGCACGGCTCACTTTATAGTATTAGTTCAAGAGGAAGAACCACTAAGGGATGGTCAGTGTTCTTTACAATAAGGGTTTTACTCCGCGAATGATAGTGCAGTCACTCAGTACCACTGTCAAATTTTGTGTCGTCTTAGATCCTGGTGTTGTCTATGGAAGTAACCATTTCATGGACGAATTTTGCGAAATGGTAGTTATTACATAAAGGGATTTGGGATAGTGTTAACGATAATGCGTTTGACATTGTTCAACCGGCTGGAGAGTTTTATGTGTATATAGACGCGCCTTAAGGAAAATGACTTTGTAAAGTGAGGTATTACGAGCAGCCAACGAGAAACCACGAAAAGTCCGAAAGCCACTTTAGAATACTTCCGTCCACACGGTTTCTTAACTGACATTCAGGCACACGTATATACAAGGATTATTATGTGTTTATTGCTGCAGACATTCTTGCAGTGTTGTTGCAGTGTCAAACAAGCCGTAAAATCTTTAATTAAAGATTAACATTAGTTAGGTGCTTCCGACGGCAGGACGACTTCTTTGCAGCGACTAATCACAAGTTGTATTTATCCTTCGAGATGCTTCCGGCTGTCACTAGTGCAGAACACCATCCACCACACTCCCGCCATGTCTGTGATCCTGGATGGCGCTATGTATATATATATTGAATGATAATGTCAGACGCGGGTGAAAGTTCCATATTCTACAGCCACTTTCATGATGGGAAGATGAAACCTCGTGATATCTTAGTCGTCACCAGCTCCGCCGGTCTTTGGGTAACGATCGGAGACGAAAGCCTCACGCCCTTAGGCTTTGCCCTGGGTCACGATGACATCTTTATCCAGTTGTGACTTGGTTCACCTTACTACACATTAAGCTAAAAAAAAAAAAAAAGACTTTGATTCCGACTGATTCTGAGACTAGAGTGTAGTCGCATCCCATTAGCGCATAGCATGTCGGAACGAACAACATCGCTAGCGACCAGAGACGTGGGCAACTCCGTACATCGGTTGGATTCCCAGAATATCCTAGACCCCAGAGCTTAGACGGTGGATGCATCCCACTCAACTCCTCGGAATAAGCGATGATCCAATACATACAGGTCAGGAGTGACGCCCTTAAAACATAGGCTTTATTTAAGGCAGGATGAGGAGAGTTATGCATGAAGTATAAAGATCGGCGACTTTTCCCTTATACGCCACTGACATGATTTATCAACACTCAGTTCAGGTATCTGTAGACAGACATCGCCGCAGGCCTAGCTGCAAATGCTGCTACCATAACAGAAAGCTATTCTATCTCGAGCAAATGCAACCTTAACGTTAGTTATCCGGTGTATATCATTTCCACATTAATTGTTTGATCTCGAAAAAACTAGTCCGGAATAAATCCAGGCTGCATAAACAAATCAGAATGAAATATACTGGATTATACTTCAATTATGGTAGTGATTGGTGTTGCTATCAGTGTGCAATTGCATCGCGAACCATATACAATGTTTTCCTTTGTGCTTCCAGGTATATATATATA
>JAYMFT010038720.1:0-15698 GCA_038088735.1 Panulirus argus | reverse complement strand
ATATATAATTGATCGCCGTTTACGGCTTTAGTGAAGTAGCACTAGGAACAGTCGAAGAGAGCCCTTACCCGCTCACATCCATTCTCTAGCTGTCAGGTGTAATGCACCGAAACCATACACACACACACACACACACACACTGTTAGTCAACGATTATTTACAGATATTTCAATTTATTTACAAGGAACCCACAAAACATAATAACAAATCTCAGTGATAATTGGCTATGTAGATACATAGTACACTTAGGCATCCACAGCAACAGGCTTTAGTAATTCCAGGCCATAGTGTTGGCCAGGACCCAGACCAGAGTGCTGGCCAGGACCCAGGCCAAGGTGCTGCCTAGCACCTAGGCCATAGTGCTGGCCAGGACCCAGGCCAGGGTACTGGCTAGTACCTAGGCCATAGTGCTGGCCAGGACCCAGGCCGTAGTGGTAATCGAATCATTACCTCCCCCAGCCTCTCCCCTCCCTCCCCCCATTACCACCAGAGGCCACACAGCGTCGCCCCGGCCGTGACACACCGCCGCCATCGTGGCCACGGCCGTCCACACACACATAAGATCACTCAAACAACACCACGCATGAGGAATATTCAACTCTTATTTAGTCCCAGAAGCTCCCTCCTGTGGGAGGAATGTCACGGTA
This sequence comes from Panulirus argus, assembly GCA_038088735.1. Lineage (NCBI taxonomy): Eukaryota > Metazoa > Arthropoda > Malacostraca > Decapoda > Palinuridae > Panulirus > Panulirus argus. The sequence goes on along the minus strand of JAYMFT010038720.1, from coordinate 15,051 downwards.
GCATTGTTGGAGTAGGTGCTGAAGAGTGGCGGAGGACTAAGTGGGGGAGAACGTGCGAGCGTTGGCAGGGGTGGCGGTGGGAGGAGGAGGAGGCGTCGTGTCCGGCACCGGAAGCCTTCCCACGGGTCTATCAGCGGGGACCGGACACAGCGTCTTGTTAACTGCTGGTTCCGACGCCTCGGGGCCTCCCACTATTGCTGGTGGTGGAGGGGGAGGAGAGGGAGGGTGGGTGGTGAAGCCAAGTGGGGAGGTGAAGGAAGTCATATTAGGGAGGCTAAGGACGGTGGAGGGAGGAGGAGAGGTCAAGGGAAGTGGAGGTAAAATGCTTTGGCGAGGCGGATAGTGGAGGGAGGGGGTAAGTGGAGGGAGTGAGGAGTGGTGACGAGATAGTGTGGGTGGCTAAAGTGGTGCTTGTGGTTGGGGCTGGTGTGGTGGCGGGAGGGATGGTGGTAGTTGTAGTAGCGGCGGTGTGGTGGTGGTGGTGGTGATAGTAGTGGTGGTGGTCGTCGTTTTTAGTAGGGGTTGTAGGAGGAGCAGAGGTGGTCGTTTTTAGTGGGAGCCATAGGAGGGGTGGTGGTGGTGGTGGTGGTTTTGATGGGGGTCGTGTTGGTGATACTGTTAGTTGTGGTCATAGGAGCTGTTGCTGTAACGGTTTTAGAGAGGGTCAGATGAGGGACAGTGGTGGTGGTGGTAGTTTGCGCGAGGAGGGGGTGATAGGAGGGGCAAGCGCTGGTGGTAGTAGTGGGGGTCGTCGTCCAGGATTCATAGCTCCCTTGGTGTCCCCGATTCTGAGCGTGAGCCTCGCACGGCGCGCTCCCGAGGCTGCTCACCCTGGCCCACCTTACTGTCACCTCCGCATTTATTTGCTGAGGTTCCGTCTAGGTGGGTGACCTGCTCATCGCCGTCACCTGCACCGCAAACAAGAACTGTTGAGGTGACTTCACCTCAGGCAAATGCGCCCTTTGCTGAGTGTTCGACCGGGTGGCTGTGTTCACCTTACCCAATTTAAACGCCTTTAGAAGTCGTCCAGGTGGCTCTTCACCTTACCCACCTAAAACGTCCCGAAAACTCTCTTGACATTGTCCAGGTGACTTCATTTTACCCATCTTAAAACTCCCCAAAACTGCTTAGGTATAATGCAGGTGACTCTTCATCTTATATGCACTTAAAGAAAAATGCAAATGCTCTGGAAACACCTTTCAACACACTTAGGGAAGCACCCACAATACTCCAGGTATACTTAGGACACTTTATAGTCGCACCTGAAACACATGAGGTACTGATGAGACACACCTGAAACTCTCATAATGCGCCGTTGAGACACATACGAAACGTAAGTGAGGCACTGATGAGACGCACCTGAAACGCCCTGGCTAATCCAAGGTCACAACGGACCCTCACCTTATGACCTGGTCTCGCTCAAACTAATCCTTAGGTGACCTAGGATTCTCACCTTGTGACCTAGCCTCGCCCTAGTAGATTCATAGGTCATCTGGGATCCTCACCTTATGACCTGGCCTCGCCCTGGCTAATCCCCAGGTCACATACTCCCCGTGAGGACTCCCATGTCCGCGATGCAGAATGGTTTTCACTGGCATAAGATCAGTGTAATCGAGTTCACTTCTTTGCCCCTTTATCTTTTCTGTCTCTTTCTGGAATATGTTTTTCACCATTAATCACCATTTATTCGTTTATCATGATCGTATATTATCATTGTAGTTTTGAAAGTTCTTAGTTATTCCCTTATCTTGTGACTTCCTCATCTTCTCATGTTTCTCATATAATCCCTCCCTTCTGTACCGTCTCTGGTATCTCTTATATTTTCATTAGTATTTCTTATTTCAATTTTCCCCTTAATTTCTTCTCCCTCCCTCTCGGTTATCCCTCCCCTTCAGTTACCTTTCCCATTTAGTTACCTTCCTTCCCCCCATCACTTACTTTCCCTCTTCAGTTCCTTTCCATCTTCATTCTCTCCACCCGTCAGCTCCCCCTCCTCTTTAGATACTCCTTCGCTTCACTGAGCCCCTGCCTTTCAAGTTCCCCCCCCTCCCTCTCCCCTCCCCTTCAATTACGCCTCTCCTTCAACTCCCATTTGCCCCTGAACCCCCTTTCCCCCCTTCAAAAATTTCCTCCTCCTCCATCAATCACCCTTCCACTTCAGTTCCTCCCTCCCTTTACCCTGATGATTCATCTCCCCCTTCAATTACCCCTCCCCCTTTCTCTCCCCCTCCTGACCCCCCTCTCCCTCATCATTTCCCTACTTCCTCCACAGAGATTTGCTCAATCCACTTCCTGTGTCGTTGGTGTGCTTGCCTCCCACTGGCCCTAATTACCTCCACACACCCTCCCCCTCCTCACATTATCCCCCTCCACATACCATCCCCTCCACATACCATCCCCCTCCACACTCCGTCCCCTCCACAACCATCCCCACACACACACTGTTCCTCCACCAGACAGCGTCCTTCCACCCTCCACGTACCGGCCATCAGGCCACGGACAAACCCAAAGTCCTTATCATTCCCGCAACTCCCATCACGAAGGAAATCCCGTCCCTCCCATACCACATATAGTAGAGGAAGGGAAACATGGAATGGCCACCACTGCAGAACATTGTATACTCTTAGAAAAAAATGCTTCATCATAACCTGTAAACACGTGTGCGAAAGTATAAATAGGTGACCTGGCATTGTCATCTTGAAATCGTAATGTTAAGTGAAACGTGCGAAAGTATACTTAGAAGACTCGGCACTGTTATTTCGAGATTGTGATGTTAATTAACATGTGCGAAAGTATACATATAAAACCTGTCACTGTTATCTTGAGGCCATGATGTTAATTTACATGTGCGAAAGTGTACATAAACGACCTGGCATTGTCATCTCGAAGTCGTAATGTTGTGACGTGTGCGAAAGTATACATAGACGACCGGGCATCGTCATCTCGAGGCCGTGATGATAACTGATGGACCTGAGGTGATTGGAGAAGTAAAAGTAAACAAGATTGAAAAGGAAAAAAATATAAAGGAAAAAAAAGTTTTCACCCCCTCTGATCTCATCACCTCGGTCCACAGATGAGAGAAATGAAGGACTGCCTTCAGTCAGCACGAAATTTGGGTCCACCGGGCCGGGCCACGGGCACAGCCGACATATCACGCAGCACCGGTGGAGTGAAGAGGGAAAAATAAAAGTGCGGTGCGCTATTATTTTCGCGGGTTTTTTGCAATTCTCCCGTTGGGGTTGAGAACATGAAAACATCCAGACTATACTCTGTAGCTTTTCGAAGCTAAAGTCGTCGGGAAAATTTACTCTTTTTCTCTCAGACAGACAGGTTCTTGAGGGGGAGGGGAGGGAGAGGGAGTAAGGATCCATCAGCTTTGGGATGACGTGTCTGGCTTGGCTGGCACTTGACCTGACCTGACCTGACCTGACCTGACCTGTCGCTGGCCTTCACTGGCTGGGAAAAATTTCATTTCGGCTCTCACCGACGGCATAATTCTAACCATTTTTTCTCATACATTTGTTACCCTCGTGGCTGACTCGCTCTTGACGTTTTCCCTCCGTTGCGACAAGACCCGCCTGTCGAGGGAATGGCTCCATGGTCCCCGCATCCAGTAGGGCATCATCCACGGCTTGACGCACGGAAAGAAAATGATTTGAGTGGCGCCTCCCTCTCTCTTCGCTGACCCCCTCGACTCGCTACGCTGGGTCCCGTACCTCGAGGACTGTCTTTTTCGACTTCGTTGGCACAGGTTCCTTCCTGACGAGGAAAAACACTGATGATTATGGGCATTACTTTTAACCAAGGTTCTTGTTGGCCCTCCTGTAGCGATGGGTGGGTGGGAGGGGGTGGGGGGGGGGCGGAGGAGAATGGGAAGGAAGACGTGAAAGAAAGAGAACGAAAAGAGAGCGAAGGAAAGAAAGTCGTTTAATTACATATGGGGAGCCGACCTGGCTGTGCTAATTGGCAGTTGGCTGGTTGACAGTAGCCATGTGAACCCTGGACGTCACTGGAAAGTTTGGTCCAGTTCTTTCACGTTTCATGGCTGAATGTGACGCTTCTGACTTCGCCATGGTTGAATTACACGCCTCTGACTTCATCATGGTTGAACTAGACGCCTGAGGCCTCGTTATGGTTGAACTTGACGTCTCCGACTCTTAGTCATGGTTGACCTAGGAGTGGTTGTTAACTGTGGTATCGTGTATCAAAATTTTGTCCCCATTATGGTGCTGGTCAGGAGAGGTTTTTACGAGATGGAATGTTGACCTGCTGGGATTGCGTGCCGGGCGTGGCGTTGTGTCCGTGGGGGTTACATGATCTTAGTGGCGTTTGGCACCAGACAGTGATATTCAAGAGCTGGAGTTCGGCCCTAGAAGTGGGGAGGTGTTTTAGTGAGGGTTTCCCCGAACGTGTGGAGTTCTCCTAGTGGAGGGGAGGGGATTTTGCCTCAGAGGAGGTACCATCCCAGTGGGGTAGTTATGTCCGCCTCTTCAGTTGGGATGCTTTAAGTGATCTTCGTTTGCCAGCTGATCATCCTACAGTGCTGGGCTGTTGCTGCCAGAAGATCCTGCCAGCGTTTTGACTCATCCTTCCCGAAGACTGGAACCGGAGTGGTGTTGGTGGGGTAGCGATGAGGATGAAGATGGTTGTGGTGATTATGAGGGTGTTAATGGCGGTTTTGAAGGAGCTAATTGTCGTATCGGTGAGGTTAGATGGATTGGAAGGGCATCGAAGGGTTACGTAGGTACCGAAGTGGATGCAATGGATTGGCAAGATAAGTGACTTGGCTGAAGGAGCATGACATCGTCTTCAAGATGGAGGTGGGAGTTGAGGGTGAAAGTAACTGTGTTCAGGTTGGAGGCGCTGATTTTAAAAGTCGGGGTGAGGGAACTGTGTTTGTATGTATGTGTGTGTGTGTGTAGGTGTGGTGATAGTGGTGGGCTAGTGGGCTGTGTGCTGGTGGGTGGGGATGTAGGGACGGTGAAGGCGTCGTCGACCCTCGACGGGAAAGCACCCAGCGTATCACACACGAGTGAGGTCCTCCTGCGCTGCCGTATAGTTCCTCATTCCGCCACTGGCTAGGGAGCCACCACCACAGCGTTACAGACTATCTGCCACTGTGGAAATTCATATCAGTTGCAGAAGATTTTTACAGTGGAGGCGTTGGTCATCACCTACTGTACAGAATTTTTCTCTGTAAATGATTTAAAAAGGTTTATGAGAAGTTTGATAAACATTACGTTCTCACTCAAAATGGAAATAGACCATCGTAAGAAAGCGTTTTGCAGTAGAATTTATTGCGATTATCTCATAGAAGTTACAGTTATAGAACCATATGAAAGTACAACATTCGCGAGGGAAGGCGTCCCCCGATGTGCTGAATATTAGGAGCGCAAGTCATTCGTCAAGAGTTGTATCCTTCTTATGTGGGCAGGGAAATGCTTATCAACGCCAGCAGCAGAAAGACTAATTCTTCAACTTTTATAGACCACGTTTTCTGTAACATTTTTTTTTATCTCACTAATTCAGATTCATTTTAGTCATAATGATTACCTGTGTTTCGTAAACTGATGGTAAGAAAAACTTTTATGGTCCGGAACGTCGACCCACCATACACCTGGAGACGCTTGCGAGCAGATGACAGAGATTAAACTTGCATTTGTTCCCGTTATAGCTAGACAGATGCCGGAAGTTAAGGAGGTATTTCGGTGAGGATATCTTCTGTAATCCATACAGAACGAGACTATAGCCTTGAAACGTCCAACAGCAGATTCAAAAAGCGCATCGTTTGTTATAGTAATCATAATCGCGCCTCTCTTACATATTGCCTTGGTGCTGAGGTAGTGGACAGCGTAGTCGAAGCGAAGGTTCGTTACCAAAATTATGATTATTCTTCTACTAATCTTCCAATAGAGGATAGGAAAGGGCATCATCTTTCTTCGTTTTATGAAATTTATGATATATTTTGTTTATGATTACGATGTCCGACTCTTCCAGCCACTTCGGTGATTATCAAATGTCAGTGACCGGGCAGGTGGTGGGGGCTTTACCTTCTCTCTTCACACACCTTCTCAGCCTGTGATACGTTTTCTCTTCATAGATTTTCAGTTTTACCAAGTTAAAGAGGACAGAGGAGATAAAGTGCTCCTCTCTCTTTCTACCCCCTTATTTTCCACATTTGGCTATGGCCTCAATCTAAGACTTTTCTCCGTCACTGGAGCCAGTTGGAGAAAATAGAAAAGAAAACAATGGAATCTACAGCTGGAGCTACGAACAGAAACATATGTTATATACCAACACACTGCAAGCTTGTCTTGCCAGCGGTTCATCATCAGCTTGTCATCTGGCGTGGCACGAGACATATGTCACTCCAGAAGGTGCGTAACGTGTGTGCTCCCCAGTGAAGAATGCTACAAGTGACCCTTGAGTCTCATATACACAGTAACGCAATATACATTAAAGTTACCCAAATAAAAAGATATATATGAAAGATATTAAAGTTTTCATAACTAATATTCAGTGAAGTTTATATACGAGGATTCAGAAAAAAAAAATAGTGCACATATTGTCAAATGCTCCGACACCAGTAGTGTAGTGGTTAGCGTTACTGACCATGAGTCAGCACGGTCCAGCCCGGGGTCGGATTCGCGTGAGTTCGAACCCTTGGACTTGGCAGTCGACCTTTACACACAACCCAGGTATTCATCCTCCCCTCGGGGCCGGCTGACAAATGGGTTCTCGGACTGAACTGGGATGAGGTTTGTACGCTTGAATCCGTAGGAGTCGAGATGGTACATATATGTACAAGGTTAAGATACGGGGCAGTACGAGTGTTAAGACTTTCCCTGTAAGACACGAACAGCAATCACGGAAATGCCGTACTCCTTTAGCGTCTGTTGATAAGTAGCAATTAAATGAATAACGTGCTAGATAAGGCCTTAAGCCAGCGCAACCGGTGGCTCTTCAGATAAGCGTTGGAAAAGTCGTATTTGGGAAAAGCCACCAAAAGACGAGAGGACGCATAAGCTAGTTCCCCCTCCTACACACACACACACACACACGCACTCCACTCCGCTCCCTGGCAAAGGGTTCCTCAACTCATAGTTCACAAATTGCCTGACATCTGCCCCGGCACACGAAACCCCCCCACACCAAAATGACGGTCTTCACCCCCGGCCGGCGAAGACAACGAAGTGTAACCCCTCAACTCCTGGTTCGCCTGGGGCCGTCAGCGAGCTCACCGCCGCTTCCTGTCGGCGGTCACCTGGGCCCGGCTGTGGCGGTGACGCCCCTCCTCCTCCTCCTCCTCCCCCGGGAACCGTGTCCTCTTCCTCCCTCAGCAGATCGGTGGGTGAATCGGATGGGGAGGGGGTGGAAATAAAAAAGAGGAAACTATAGTGAGGTTGGGGGACCCTGGGAGGCGTGACCTACTGCACACGGTCACAGCCACGAAGGCAAGTGATTAATGACTTTTACTGCAAAGCTGTCGTCGAACGTCTTCTGTACCCACCTCTCCTCTCTCTCTCTCTCTCTCTCTCTCTCTCTATCTATCTATCTATCTATCTATCTATCTATCTATCTATCTCTAGAACTGTTTCTCTAGAGCTCTCTCTCGTGGACTATCTCACGTCAGCATGCGTTTTATCAGAGGCTCATTAGAAAATAAAAAAAAAAGAATATACGATATGATGTTCCCGTCTTTCCCACTGAGGAGAGACAGTGTGGGACGTGAGGGGGTTGGTTCCCCCCCCACTAGTTCCCCCCTCCAACCCCCCCCCTCCCCCTCTCCCAACCGACGCTCTTGGTGAAAACGGAAGTTCAAGATATTGTGTTAAATGTCGAAATTGTCGGACGCTACTGTGAGGAGTCATTCATGAGGTGCCCTCGTCGCTCCGTTGTTCCCGGTGGGAGATCCCCTGGGGTAAATTCGCCCCTCGGGGATCAGCCCATAAGATCGCTTCTTTTTAGGCCGTTGAAGTTTCCCACGGGAACTCAGGCAATCTTGGGCCCTGCGCGGGGTTACCGGAAGGTCGACAGGTAGTGGGAGGGAGGAGGGGGAGGAGGCAGGTGCGCCGGTGACCCCAGACGACCCACTGGTGCCTCTCCCTCACTCCCTCCCTCCCTCCCTCCCTCCTTCCTTCACTCACCCACGTCCTTCGCGTCCATTGTGCTCACCCTGTCGGCCATGATGTACACGACACCCCACGCGTATATCATCGGTATTATTATACTTGTCTAATTAATCCATTCACTAACGACAGGTTTACGAGGGGAGGCCATGTATGGATCTCTCCCCCCCCCCTCCCCAGACGAATCACGTCGCCAGGCATGGTCAGGTGGTCTTTGTCCCACGTCAGTCGGGGATAACAGGTACCTCAGTTTCCCGGCTGCTGTATCACACAGACCATAAGCGACATGAATGAAGACTGTAACAATAATATAAGATAAACTACCTGTTTAAATCGTGCGAGACGCAAGAGAGACGAATGAAGAATGTATAATCAACTGGCCATATTCACGTAAGGTCTCTCGAGACTCGAGGGAGTTCGAGATGAGCTTCTGCTGCTGCTTCGGTTTGCCAACGAAGCAGCAGCGAGACTTCGGGTCACCAAGGGAAGTCATTGTAACCTCCACACACACACGCCCTCTCTCCAACCCTTCTAAGCGCATCGCGAACCGCTTCCATCTTCCGACCATTCATACATATAAGACGGAGCGAGATAACAGAGGAGAATTTCATGGTCCGGTCCCAGGAAGAATTGCTGTAAAGTGTTTTTCTTTCGAGGTGTTCCGGATAATTTCGTAACCCCATAGTTCACATCTAGTATAGAAAACGAGGCTGCATTCGGTTCTACCCTCGTCGTTTTCAGTTATGATTAAATAGTAACGGTTCTTGCACGTAACTTCATAACACAGAGTCTAAAGTGACTAATTTTAAGTATATTCGGTAAATTCATGAGCAGTTCGGTAAGGTTAAGAGAGAAAAGTGTATGAAAATATCGCAAGAAAAGTCTTATTTCACGAGTCCGAACGCGAGACCGGTATTGCACCGGACCCATAGCGCACCGACCACAATCATCCCTCCCCCTCCCCCCACAACCCACCCGCCCGCGCAGCCCCTCCCCTCCCCGCAATTACCCTCCCCACTCCCCCTCCCAACCACCCCACCGGCCCCCCCAACCCCGCCCGACCTACTCAGAGGAAGAGTGGGATCAGCGAGGGTGGGTGGGAGAGAGAGGGAGGGACGGGGGTGGGGAGGGGGATAATTGGGGAGGAAGGCTTTGGGTTTATCACGGACATGAAGATGTTTTATGCCTCTCTCTCTCTCTCTCTCTCTCTCTCTCTCTCTCTCTCTCTCTCTCTCTCTCTCTCTCTCTCTCTCTCTCTCTCTCGTCAGACGCCCGTACCACTGACTATGTCTTGGTTCAATTTTGATGAACGCCTACTCCATCTACACACGGGTTTGTACCGCAGCTCAGCAACTCGTATGGCGTGTACTTGGGTACACCTGTGTACTGGGGAGTTTGCATAGTTAAACCCTGTGGTTTTATGCCACGAAAATTAACCAGTGGTTGGGATAGTGTTGTTTAGGGCAGGGGATACTTCGTCCCATCGTGAAAATCTCATCTCGGCGATTTACATGAGAACAATTTTAAGACCTTGATGCTGTTCGTCTAAGCTTATATAGTTATGAATTAATGTATACTAAATACTTCCACTCTGCCAAATATTTTCATATTATTCTTTTCATACATGATCGACGTTTTGTCCATTGCGAGGTAGCGCCAGAAAGAGACGAAGAGGCCGCATTCGCTCACATCCATTCTGTAAAGAAACCACGACTTAACAATGTTTGGAAATAGGAAATGTCTGTGCCCACAATTTCCGTGTATGGTTTTGACAGCACATAGATTATTTTACTATTATTATTATTATTATTATTATTATCATTATTATTTTTATTATTATCATCATTATAATTATTATTATGATGATGATGATGATGATGACTATTAAGGTGATGAAGTGTAGAACGGGGATGAGACAAGATGGCTTGAGTGTGTAAGTCTGGATGGAGGGGACCTGGAGGAAGTGGGGTGCTTCAGGTACTTGGGGAGTGGACGTGGCAAAGGATGGAACCGTGGGGGCTGAGGTGAGTGGTTGGATGGGAGACGTGGCTAAATTCCTGGGTGCATTGGGGATTGTGTGACTGGTGGGGGGTAAACTCATGTTAGGAAAACGTTAGTTATGTTTGAAGGTGTAGTAATCTTGACAGTATTGTAGGGATGTGAGTTTTGGGCCCTGAATGCCAAAGATCAGATGAGGGTGAAAGCCTTGCAAAATGAGGCGGGTTGATCGTATAAGGGATGACGGAGTAAGAACGAGGTGAGGTAACGAGCGTAATCTGATCGAGAGATCTGACCATGGTATGCTGAAACGGTCCTGAGACATGGAGAGGATGAGGGAAAAAAGAAAGACTGACCCAAACGATTTACGTGTCAAAAGTGGAGGGAGAAAGGAGGAGAGGTAGACCAAGAAGTAGATTGAATTAGGCTTTGGGGTATCGGGATCTGAACATTCAGGAGGGTGAGAGGCGTGCATGAAAGGAAATGAATTTGTTCAGTTCAGTATACAGGGGGTGACGTGCTGTCGGTGGGCTTGAACTAGGGTATATGAAACAGTTAAGGTAAACCATAGGTTAGTCACAGTGTAGGGCTTGGCTTTGAATGGTAAGCTGTAGTTGTGGTGCGTTGTACATAAATTAAAATGTCCAAATGAAGCTGTTGTTCGTGTGTTTGACACTACCTAGCTAAGGCGGGAAATGTAATTACTGATAAGTTACTTTATATTAATATTATTATTATTATTATAATTATTATTATTAATATTATTATTATTATGATTATTATTATTATTGTTATTATTATTATTATTATTATTGTTATTATTATTATTAATAGTAGTAGTAGTAGTAGTATTACTATTAGTATTATTAAGGTAAAATTACCATGTTTTTCACACGCAATGAAATATACACATTTCCTGGTGTTGTGAAGCGGCGGCAGACTGTTAACATCACTGGCACCGGAGCATAGATTGGCTTGGGCTGCATAAGGCCAGCAGCTGAGGAGGTGGACTGTGCAGATTTTCTCCCCTTTTTCTTTGTCGCTGACCCTCCGGATTCTCTTCACGTTTTCTCCTCTTATTTCGTCATGTTTTCTATCTTTCCCTCTCCGTTATTCTTGCCTGCTTTTTTCGTTGATAATCCTCCATGTTCCGTGTAGTCAAAGAATTCTTCATATTTCCATATTTCACTATCATGTTTTCCTTCCTTCATCATTTCTTTAATTCTGACTGTTTTGTTTATAAGTCAAACCTCTCTCCCTTTCGAGATATGTCTGTTTTTTTTTTTGTGTGTGTGTGTGTGCGTATGTCATATTTTTCATTTGCTTACCTCCTCTTCATCAGCAAGTCCTAATAAGTCATTTAATTTTATTTCTATTCTTCCTTTCCTTTCATATTCTATTTTCACGAATGTCTTCAACCTAATTTTTCTTCCTCTCTCTCTTCCTTTCTGTTTGCTTTCTGTTCATGTATCTTTCTTTGTCTCTATTTGTTCCTCTCATTTCCTCGACCGCATCTTTATGCTTGTGTTTACTCTTCAGTTTCTCATTCTTGTCTGTCCCTCATTACTTCATCCTAAGACTTTCCAGTTTCTCATAGTTATTATGTTTCATTTTTGATGTTTCTGCCCTGTTGTCGTACTTACATTTTTCTCCTTATTTCCCTCCTCTCTCTCTTCTAGTTCCTTCTCTTTCTCCTCCTCTTCCTCTTTATCACCTTCTTATTGTTATTACTGTTCTTATTCTCCTTTATTTCCCCTCTCTCTCTCTCTCTCTCTCTCTCTCTCTCTCTCTCTCTCTCTCTCTCTCATGATCCTGATTTCCTTCTTTCTCCTTCCTCATTCTCTCTCTATCCCTCCCCCTCTTTCCCCATCCCCCCCTTCTGCTCCTCCTGCAGGAGCGTGGCGCCCTTGTGTTGTTCTTGCCTCCCAGTCTACGCCCAGCTGGTTTGTTCCCCCGGCCACTTTCTGACCCCGAGGCTGTCAGCCAGCGTCTTGGGAAACGCGCGGCGCCGCGTGAAAGCTCTTGTTTTATAACCGAGGGAAACACGCGCAGGCCCCGTGCGCGCACGCGGAGCGGCAACCGGCCAAGAATGAGCAGGTGGGTCAGCAGCGCGGCGTTTGCCCGCGCCTTGCGTCGAACCAGGGGGCCAGTGGGTGTCGAGGTAAAGCGACGTTGACCACTACACCAGCGAGGCGTTCGTGCGAAACGCTGGAGGATCCTGTTCAGAGGGATAAATCCTCGCGCGTTGATGGCGTACTTTTGGCGTTGAATTATCGCGTCGACAGCGTTGATTTACTCAAAGGTATTGTTGTAATTGTTGTAATTGTTATTCTTATCTCGTAATCGCTTCTAATTACCTTAGTTTTATATTATACTCGGGTGTTTGAGGTATTATACTAAAATATTACGTTCCGGGAGAGGATGTTCTGATATTCTAGTACTATAGTTATTATACTTAAGAAAATGAGTTGTCTTGAGCGGTTAAGTTATCGTCTGTTATCACACTCGAGAGTTAAAGCTATCGTATTCACTGCAGTTGGGTTATCGTCGCAGTTAAATGCTTCAGTTATCGTAATCACGGTATTGTTAACACAAAGGTGTTAAGGTATCGATTGCATCGATTGTGTTAGGCTATCGCACTACAGGAATTATCATGATTATTTTAAGTATATGGGTAACACTATTGATGGAGCTGATTACCATTATTAAGGGGCTGATTACCATATTCAAGTGGTTTAGTTGATCTCTGCCTTAACATAGTGGACTTAAAGTAATGTAATTATCATTCGTTTAGTTTTCATTTGTCGTATAAAGAGGCTCATTGATTTTTCTTAGGGAGTTCAGTGTTAACACTTAGTCACTCGTAGTTAGCGGTTAGCGTTCCTGACCGTGACGCATTCACGGGCCGCCCAGGGTCGAGCGTATAGGTTCGAATCCTGGTTGCGACAGTCGGTCCACAGTCAACCCAGATGTTCATCCACCGTTAGGGTTGATAAAATGAGCACTTGGCCCAGACTTGGGTATACATATACAGGGCGTTAATGGGATGGGCTTGATTAGGGCCTTGGTTGCCCGTGCCGTCTCAGCTAACAGAACAAAACAGATATCTACGCATCCTGGAGCTACTTACTCTTGGTCTTCAAACTGGCCCTTCCCCTCGGGCGTGGTACAGCAATTACCACAGTGTTTATCACTAACTCATGGCAGTCTATGGGACTCGCCAACCTGACCCGTTCAGTATTTACTCTGAAAATACCTCACGATTCCACACACCCCCGGAACTCCTGGGTAATGGTTTGAGAAACCTGAGGTGCGACTGGGCTAGGCTCTGAAGCTGTTGAGGACGAAAAACAAACGAGTCCATCGAAATATAATCGTAGGATACGCGGATGTGTATTCACTTTCGAGACAGTCCTAATTTGGAAGGCAAATGCGATTATCTACGGTGTCCAGCTTAAACTCCTCGAGAGAAACAGCGAACGTCAGTAAGTTTGCTGTACATGTGTGGGAGACCGGTTACCTGCGGAACCGTAACTAGCGTATCCTTTTCAACAAAGAAATACATCCTTGTACATCTAGTAAACCTTGTATTATCTGTGGTATACTGAACTTAGAAAAAAAAATCAGCTGGATAGAATTCTCTATTTTCTAACAGGGTTAAGTTGACTGACCTTAAGCGAATTGATTTTTGTGCCTGAATATTAGTGATTGTCATAGTCTGTGTTTGCCTGTGTACATCTATGTGTGTGTGTGTGTGTGTTAAGGGTGTGAATCTGAATGGAGAAACCTTGGCGGAAGTGAAGTGTTTTAGATATCTGGAAGTGGACATATCAGCGAATGGAACCATGCGAGCTGGGGTGAGTCATAGGGTGAATGAGGGGGCGATGATCTTTGGAGCGTTTGGAATGCATGGAAAGAAAGATTACTATCTGGGAGGGCGAAGATGGGTGTGCTTGAAGGTACAGTAGTCCCGACGGTACTGTATGAATGCGAGACATGGGCTGTAGATGAGAATGTACGGGGGATGGCGAGTGTGCTGGAAATGAAATGTCTGAGGACAATACGCGGTGAGGGGAAGGTTGATAGAGAAAGAAAACGATAAGGAAAGAGAGAGGTGTGGTGATAAAAAGAACATAGTTGAGAGAGCTGTAGAGGCTGTGCTGAAATGATTTGGACATATGGAGGGAATGAGTAATGAGAGGTTAACAAAGAGCATACAAGTTTTTGAAGTGGAAGAGACAAGCAGAAGGGGGAATACCGAACTGGAAATGGAAGGATGGAGATGAGTAAGGTTTTGAGTGCTTGGGGCCTGAACATGCAGGAGGGTGAAAGGTATGTATGGGACAGAGTGAAAAGTGGTATACAGGGAGCGCCGTGCTATCAGTAGTCGGGGAACACGACGGCAAAGTCTACGAGACCTGTTTGTAGATATGGAGCTGTGGTTTTGTTGAATTACTCATGACAGCTAGAGACTGCATATGCGCGAATAAGGCGTACCCTTCGTTTGATCATTGTTTATCGTCATTTTTCATTATCAGTATTTTTAGATATTTAAAAAAAGAGGAGAAACTACATAGCTTGGAGTGTTTTAAAGTCCCTAGGAGTGGACGTGATGGCGGCTGGAGCCCTGGGGTCTCAAGCGAGTCGTAGAGTGAGTGAGGGTTGGGGGGGGGGTGGTCCTGGGTGCGTTAAGGAGTGTGTGGAAGGAAAGGTCACTTTGCTGCAGGGTAGAGATGGCTATGGTTAAAGACGCAGTCCTCCCGAGAATGTTGTGTGCACGTGAGTCTTGCGAGGCCTTCCGTGCACAGGAAGGAAGAGTGTTGACGTCTTGGGAATGAAATGCTTGAGGACGATGTGTGACGTGAGGCGGGTCGACCGCGTGGGAGTGAGGGTAGTCTGGCTGACAGAGCTTGCCAGGGTGTGG
>JAYMFT010038709.1:0-15699 GCA_038088735.1 Panulirus argus | reverse complement strand
GAGAGAGAGAGAGAGAGAGAGAGAGAGAGAGAGAGAGAGAGAGAGAGATGTAAAGAAATCAATCTTCAAAGATAGTCTTTTCTCATCACTCTCCATGAGTTGTCTTCTACCCACTTACATTGATTGCGGGAAAATGATGCAGGTGGGCCAACACCCACCGGCACACAATGGCGAGTCTTCAGATGGTACAGGATGGACCTGCAACTTTGATGCTGTGAGACAGCTCTAGCCCCAGCCGGTGACCTCAGCTGGTGTATGGTAGACCAGGAATTAGCTTCTGGAAGTCGCAGATGGTGTACGAGCAAGACTGGCTCCCTAACTGTCATGACCTGACATGAATATCAGGAATATATTCTCTTAAAGCAATTCACTGTGCGAAAGACGCAAATACACCTCGTATACCTGTGTCGTCTGCAGTATCACTGGATGGTAAGTGATAAAAAGGTGGAAAGAGTTTTATATACGAAAAATTCTAACCTTATATTTCCAGCCAACGACTTGCAATTTCCTGCCAAGAATTTGCAACATTGTCAGCCCATCAGTAATGCCGCGCCTCTGAACAACCGAGACTCCGAAATAAAGACTTCCAGACATTCTTCAGACGTGACTCACGAGGAAATTTGATTTTTCAAATTCACTCATAGAACCACTTCTGGAGCATCGCTATATTTGTGTCTCTCGCTTTCTTTTCTTTTACTGAGTGCTTTAAATCACTGCTTCCATTTACACTCATCTTCTGTGCTTTACATTACATTTTTCCTTCCTCCTTGAGCATGGACAGTCACTCGACTATTAACAGAACATGGAAAAAAATTGTGGTCCGATTCAGCCCGAGGAAGTCACAGCGTTCTCTGACCCAGAGATGCATCAGCCACAACAAGGAGAGTGGAGTACTTTAGCTTCCTCAGCCTCGGGTTTATCAGACAACAACACATTGTGCTTCCTGCTTCAGAGTTACGTTACCTATACTACGTATGATACTACTGCTTCCTACTTCATAGTTCCGTTGCCCATAATCATATTGTAATCACAGTGCTTCCTGTTAAGATTATCGTTACGCAATGATAAACTGAAATACTAGTGCTACCGGCTTCAGATCTTCTTTATTTACTGAACATTGTATTCCCTGCGCCTCCGATTTGAGAATTTCCTGACCCAAAATCCAGTTAAAGCCACCAGCACTTCCTGAACCCACAAATCGTCGACCTCAACACAGTAAAACCCCAGGGCTCCTCGTGCCCGAGACTAATTATCCCCGACAGAGTGAGGAACCAGCGCTTCTTGCCCTCGTAATTCATGAGCAGCCTCTGTGAGGCACAAGCATTTCTCCCTTCCAGGACACGCCGACCACAATAAGCAAGCAGAGCGCTTCCTACACTAGGAGTCATTAAACGCAACCCAGCAATGCGCCAGTATTTTCTTTCCTGTAAGATTAACCAGACAGAAATGCTGTGAGAGACTGGAACTTTCTGCCCAACACAGTAAAGTAACTTCTAAACATTAATCAGCCTTAACGCAGTGATACATCTATGATGGCCTCTCCTGCCATACTTAAGATACAGCACACTAAAACGCCAGTGCCTAAGATACTTCCACCAGTCACAACACTGGAAAGTAGTAGCACTTCCTGCTCTCATGGTTCATCACTTACAATTATTATCATTATCATCATTATCTCGAAGCATTACACATGACAGCTAGAGACTGGACGTGAGCGGATGTGGCTTTTCTTCGGCTGTTTCTAGCGCGACGTCGCTGACGAGGGAAAGGACGGTCAATTATGAAAGAAAATAGTATCATCATAATTTTATTATTATCACCATTGATAATAATGATATTATTCTTACTAACATAATCATTACTATTCATCATTATTATTATTATTACTATCAACGTTATCATTAGTAGTAGTAATATTACTATTCTCATTATTATTATCATTTTCATTATCATTCTTATTATGATTACTACTATTATTTCCATTATTATTAGCAGTAATAGCAGTAGTAATATTTGTAAAGATAAAAGGGAGAGGGACGTTTGGGAATTGGTGGCATGCAGAGTATAAAGAAGGGAGATCGTAAAAGCTTTGCACAAGATGAAGTCTGTCATATCAGTGGAAGTGGAAGAGAGTGCAGTTAAGTTGCTCAAGAAAGGGATTAACAGCCCTGTTGACTGGTTAATCAGACTGGTTAATCAGACAGTTTAACGTCTGCGTGGCTCAAGATGAGGCGCCAGATAGCTGACAAAATATACGTACAAGAGCAAGGGAAACAAAAATGAATGCATCTGGCAAAGTGTAATTATGGTTACTGGGAGAGTGGTGGCCTGAACAAAACATATGAGTGCAGAAGAGCAATATGGTTTAAGGAGAGATAAAAGATGTCTGGACCAGATATTTGCTTGAAGAACTTCTGCGAGAAGTACGTTGAGACGTGTGTGTGTGGCGATTATTAATCAGAATAAAGAGTCTGACAGTGTTGGCAGAGAAGCCTTGATGTAGATGCTACATGACGTGGAAGGAACCTACCAAACGTATTGAGGACGTTTAACTGATGGAGCAAGGCATGTGTGCAAGGAAGATGGGAAGAACATGAGTGCCTCCCGGTGAAGGTCGGTCTTCATCAAGGATGTGTGATGTGTCTGTGGCTATATAATCCTTTTATAGACGGCGTGGTCGGGTTGGTCAATGCGAGGGTCTTGAAGTGAGGGGCGACTGTAGAATATGCTGGAGGTGGGGGCGTGGGGGGTGGCGGGCGCTTGGAAGGTGAATCAGTTGCTTTTGCCGATGACACGTCTTTGGTGGAATATCCCAAAGACAAATCCCAGAAGCTGGTGTCAGAATCCCGGAGATTGTTTGACAGGAGAAACTGAAATTACGCCAGAATCAAATAATTGCGTACAGCATCAGTGTGAGACAGGCGATGGTTTGAGAATAAGTTTTGATGGGGAGGACCTGGATGAAGTGGAGTATTCTAGATATCTTGAGTGGGCGTGGTAGTGGTTGGAACCATGGGGGCTGAGATGAGCCACACGGTGCAAAAGGGGGCTAAAATCCTGGGTGCTCTAAGGACCATATGGAAGGTGATGTCTGAGTCTGTAAGGGCAAAGATGGGTATGCTTGAAGGTAGTATAGCAGTCCCGACAGCGTTGTATGGACGCGAGTCTTGTGTCTTGAACGAAAGGGAATATAATGGATGAGCTGGACATGATATACCTGAGGACGTTATTTGGTGTACGACGGACTGATCGGGAAAGGAATGACAAGAGTCAGACATGTGGTAGTTAGCGCTGTCTGACTGAGAGGACCAAACCACTGATATTGTTTGGTCATTTGGGAAGGTTAAGTAAAGAAGGATTGACTTTTATTGTGTGTGTGTGTGCGTGTGCGCGCGCGCGTACACAGAAGTAAAGACATGGTACACCTGTACAAGGTTAAGAGACGGGGCGACACAAGTGTAAAACTCTCTCCCCGAAACACACAAATAGCAATCATACACACACGCGCCTGCGCGCGACCACATAAAAAAATACCCGCAGATGATAGGAAACCACTGAATATTTTTCAGGCTGAGTAAGCCAGGTGAACTTTGCTTCAACTAATTTTCTCTTTAAACCACGACGGCGAGGTACTTTGATGTGGATGAGGTTCATCATGATAATGGCAGAGCTGTTAGATAATGATGGTGATGATGAGGGGAGCTACAACAGGTCATTTGTTAATGATAATGAAGTAATGATAGTGATGTTAAGAATGATAATGATGTAACCATTAGAGAGGATGTGGTTGATAGTAATGACTTTAGAAGAGGGGGAAGAACCCTGATCATGATAATGATGGCTGATGGTGCACTCTGCCGTCCATATCGTCATGATGATGGTCAATCGTAACAACTGTCGTAACACTGCTGCAGACCAGCCGGCTGGGTGATGGTCGGTCGTAACAACTGTTGTAACACAATGCTCCTGACCATCCAGCTGGTGGAGACCCCCGCCCACCGTCAGCCCAGGGGAGTTATGTCACCAGAAGTGAGTCACTTGGCTGAATATTGATTATGTGAGTCATGTCCCCTGTAACACTTACAACTGAGCAACAGCTGTAGCTGTGTAAGAGCCACACATAACAGTTGTAACTTCACATAAGGGCTTCATATATCGGATGTAGCTCTATGTAAATGTCACACATACCAGTTGTAGCTCTATGCAAGGGCAACACGTAACTATACCTCCGCCACAACCTCCAGCAGCGTCCACAACTAATGTGCCAACTTCCGGGGTCTTGAAGCTGGCCGCTGGAGCCTTGGCCGTGCCGCTGGAAGCGCTGGATCAACCACAGTGGCTGGTAGGATGAGACAACACAACAGAGGGCGACTCTCGTGGATGTCGGAGGATAATTCACCCTAGTTTCTCGATGTATTACAAATTTCCCATGGCTATAATTCGACAAGAACCTGCCTGTGATTCCTATGTTGTTCCCACAGACCTTCTGCAGCACCCTAGTGGCTGGTCAGGATATGATAACAAGGAAACCCACATCAGAATCTAAACGGCGCTCTCCACAGCATTACTGAGAATTGATTACCACAAAAAGATACTAATTCCGTGAAAGATTGACAAGTTGAGGTTGTAATTACGAATACCTTTCTCCTTCACTTTGAAGTTACTTTTTTACGTGAAGTGTAATTAAAACCTGATGAGAGAACTGCGTCCCGGGGGATGGCTACCCATGTCTCCAGCAGGAGTTACAGAAGTTCCTCTCACTTCATTAGAGTTTGCTGGTGGGAACTTTTTCCCAACAGGCGGAGGATTTTTTTTTTTTCGTATCATTAGGACGAGGTTGAGGTGCACGATGCAGCTGTAGCCAGCATAAACGGCCACTGCTGCAAAGCCTATGTAGCCTGATGACGCCAACAGCAACAGTTGGGTCCGTCAATGTTTACACTACCTAAATGAGCTCTCTTTTAACAGCCCTGGTAGCCTGGTTGGGTCACAGTCACCAGCATGAATCACCATTCTGCTTTAACACTACCCAAACATTCTAGCTAAGTCAGCTTTAGCAGCCGGGTGCCGCCGCTGTTAACAAGGACCCCAGCGGCCTTGAACCGTCCGCCAACAGAATTTGCACCACCGATGAAGCCTAGCTGCGCCGAGCTTAGCAGCCGCGACTGACTGTCTTTAAGCCAGCCGAGTCGCCTGGCTCCGTTCACCGCAACAGCTAAGGTAATCTAGTCGTTATAGCAGCCCAGTAGCCTGGCTGAGGTAGCCAGTAGTTACAACAGCCCAGTAACCTAGATGAGGCAATACAGTCGTTACAACAGCCCAATAGCCTAAACGAGGTAATACAGTTATTACAGCAAGCCAGTAGCCTGGCATAGGTAGCCAGTCGTTACAACAGCCCAGGAGCCTGGCTGCGTCAGCCTCATCAGCTGGAGCAGCAAGTGTTGACTCTTGACCTGACTCCGACGGCAGCTGAGGGCGCCAGTGTTCTCAGGGGGGGATTGTAACCGTCTCATTACAGCGTCATAAAGTGTCCTCTGCTCCTCAATTTCCTAAGTGATTCCCAGATGTTCCCTTTCTCATCTGTCATCACGAGAGTATCATGTTACGAGCACCGGTATTCTAAATCCCTGATTCTTCAAAAGAAGGCAGAGTATATGCAGCAGACATAACGGCAAAACTGTTTGACCAGAGGCGTTGTTAAAAGCAACGACACTTTTGTAAACGCAAAGATGTTAAAAACTTTAAACGATTGGTAATTGCAACCCTCGACCTTTAAGGTGCTACCACCTGCGTATCGGGAAGGGCAGTCACGGTGGCGCATTGAATCAGTACTACAGTGGCTGTCACGTTCCCCTCTCTGGTTCAGGTTGCTGCTTTTCCTCCTGCCTCACTTACACATAGAAGAACTAACGCTCTCTCTCCATCCTATATATGATATTTTACAACACATAACTTACGCGTTTCTTTGCCCCAGATCCCATATTTTCCAGTCTTTCTCATTAGTCATGGTGGTACAACCTTGTGTTGTCCCTCCGCCGATGAATTAGAACAGCGCCATCGGTGTCGAGGAAGACTAAATGGTTCACAGGACCTTCTTAAACGACATCAAGAGCCTGGAAACCCACTCCACCTCTACCGACAGAGCTCTTAGACCTGGCACTTATCTATCCATTCTTGCAACACTCGCAATCTTAAGATCAGTCTCCCCTCTGTAGAACGCATCCTCCCATGATACCCTCTCTGAAATCCAGCTGTCCATGACAGACCAACATGGCAAGGGCTTAAACAAGTCCCAGTCAAGGCTGAAAGAAAAAAGTACAAGGATAAAGGAGTAGAAATTAATCAGAGCTCCGCAGGTGTTTGAAGACCTTACTCTAGAAGGAAGAAAGGTTATATGAAGAACGAAAGGCAAAAGTATGGAAATTCCACAGTTCAGCTGTTCGTGAGAATAACAGCCAATCCTCTACACTACCAAATCTCCAACTGTTATCGCTTCTGCTCCAAGGTCGGTAGTTTGTGTGATTACTGCAGCACAAAAACGCCAACTGCTCACGTCATGGATCGTAAGTTCTCCACTTTCGATGCAGTCTGGCTCAAAATTCCGTTTCCCTCCAAAACTTTGCACTCGTATTTTGTATATTCCCTCATCCCCCTCCCAACTGCTACAAATATGCAGAATCTCTTGACTGTTAGACTTCCATGGGCCGCTGGTTTCTTCACAATAGACTGAAATCTTTTGTGCGGGGGATTTCAAAGTACAACATAAAGATTGGTTTGGTCTTATTAGGTATGATATTGATAGAGTCGAAGCAGCTCCTTTCTCCCTCCTTAACAGTTCTGTAACAACTGATCAAACACCCAAGAAACATTCCTAATCGCTATGACCACACACACAAAAAAAAAAAGAAAATGGAAACCCCTAAACCCTCTTACTACATATGCAATGTGTCTGCTCCTTGGAGTCCCTCTGATCACAATCTTATTTGTATCATTTCCAACAGGATACGGCCACTCTCTATCTCCCACCCTCGAGATGCTAACTTTGGAACGACTCAGTGCAACTTTTACACTGATTAGTCCTCGAGACCAGAACTGCTTCGCTGGTTGGGATGTTGCCAGTTGTAACTGACCCTACAGCATCTTAATGTCCTCCAAGTTCACTGTGGATGATTCCAGTTCTCGCCACCACCCTTACGGAATCCGATCCCTCTTCTATGTTTTCCTCGCACACTTTCTTCCGAGCTCCTCTTCTACCGCAGATGGACAAGGCGTAAGGAATGGACGACATAACTCCTCATGTCCTAAAAGAGTGTGCCTCCGAGCTACCTCCGATCCCTGTCCTCTTATTTGGTCTCCTTCGAAAAACCCAAATATCTCCCTCATTTCGGAAGCATGCCTTGGTACAGCCCATCCTTAAGAAAGGAGACCGTTCTAACTATTCTTACTATAACCCCATTGCTCACCTCTGCCATTTGCAAAGACCCCGAAACTCTCCGTAACCCTTACTTCATTAACAGACAGAATTCTATTCTTTTTTTTTTTTTTTTAGAGCACGTACACGGCTTTTGTAGTTCAAGAGCCACCGGTGATCTTCGTCTTTGATATCTCTAAAGTGACAAATCTTCGCCCATCAAACTTCCTCCTTTTGGCTTTTCTACCTCTTTCTGTACTCAATTGCACAGTTTTGTTTCTGTCAGTTCAGGAAGGATGGACATCTTTTTCTTACCCTATCAACAGTGTTGCAGCATCTCGGGGGTTCCGTCCTATCGCATGCCATATCATTTCTCTCCATAAAGGGTCTTCATACTACCTCCAGCCCTATTCAGGTTTCCACTGACCACTCCAACCTACCTACTTCGACTCACACGCCCTTCCCTCCTCATTCTGGTACTCCTTAATTTTCTCGCCCTACACAACGCACATATTTCCTATCTTAATTCGGACTTGTGTAACATCGCGTAATGGGTATGCAGTAGTAACCTGTCTAAATTCATGTGTCAAAACGCAATTTCTACCTATAGCAATGTCTCTGAATCTCACTTGTTTCCTTCTGTTCAGTTACAATACACCTCAGTTTAACCCTGCAATAATATAAACTAGTAAGGTATAATCATAAACTCCACTATGCTTAGGAAACCCAAACACAAGGAACACTGCAACGCTGGGGCCCTTGAAGAAATAATTTTTCTTGTGAGAAATAATGGAGTAATTTTCAAACATCTGGTGTAGTTCTCACTCGACCTCTTTGTTAATCATTCAGAGTAAAATTCAGTAGCCTTTACCCCTATCACTTCCCTTTAGCCTTCCTTTTCTATCTATTATGATGTTACTTCATTCCCTATGTTAAACAGAAATAATTTCGGCCACTTCTCTTGTGAGCTGTCGATGTGAGCTGGACCCTAGCAACGCGTCCGGTTGCTGTTTCCCACAGCTTCTTTTGTGGAGACCAGCCTCACGAGGATTGACCATTGGCATACCTCCTGCTCTCCTCGTCCTGCAAGGCTGTGGAATTCTCCTCCGTCTTTTGTGTTTCTCTCTTCCTATAACCCTTCAACCATTCATTAGTGCCGGGTCTACAAACACTTGAGCTCAGATTAACTCTCCTGCATATTAGCGCTGACGCTGGTGGTCGCCGTACTGGGGCGGGAGGATAGCAGTTGGACTTTTATTCATCTTACCTAAGCTTCCAGTACGCATGGGCCACAGTTGACCTTAATGACCACCTGCCGTAAAGCCCAACCAAACAACCAACCAACCAATTACCTTCCAGTATGTCAGTATTAACATTACCCTATGATGTTGCTAGTTTATCTTTACGACGAGAGATTCGCAGTATTCTTCCATTCCTGTAAATTCTTCAATGTCATTCGTACCCTGAGGAGCCTGTTAGTGTAACTGGCGACGTTGCATCAAGAAATATCTTGGTAGTTTGTAAACAAGGTGCAGCTGTCAAGCTGATATACACTGCAGATTTTCTGGAGTCAAGTCTGGTCTCAAACTCCGGCTCCGTTGACACATTACTGCACCCCGGGTTTGCTGCATGATACAAATACGCCACGTATCACACAACGAACATACACAAGACATGAAAATATAGCCGAATTTAAGACAGTCTGGGCAAGTCGAGACCAGACCTTTACTTATGGAGTTTTCCCTGTATTGTTTTTCTCATTTGTTAGATATAATTGTTCTTGTTTTCACCAACGTTCATTTCGAGAGAAAACCTGAGGCCATCGTACACATATTACAACGTGTGTGTTGAAATCTATCAATCTTTCCCAATACTTTATCAACGAGCTGCAATATGGTCACCTTGGTTAAACTTCGATCCCTCCTGTAAGTGAGACCTCTTAGGGTCTTAGTCATGAAAACGTACCATTTAGACACCGGTCGTAATTCACCCCTAAAACACATGAAAACGGCTCCTGCCCTTCACCTCATACTCCTTTAGTAAGCAACCTGTGGGTAGTTATTATAAGTCGCTTTGATTATGAGCTACCATTCAACAGAAGTGTTACCAAGTTACAACATCAGGAAGGGTGGTGAGTGCCTCGTCCAGTGTGCGTAAGTCCTATATTAAACATCGCACATCACCTCTTGTTCGTGTTGCCAAGTCATTCGTAGTGATTTCTATTGCCTACACCAGCCCGGCGGCATTGTGGCCAGGGGCCGCTCCTGCCCAGCTACTAAATTTTGTTGTGAGCTGTCAAAATTGGCCGTCTGGTTGTTATTTCGAGTGTGCCTTTTAGATATGAGGAACCACAAATATTGTTCTTTTAATCTTTGATAATTAGTTATTCAAGGTGTGATTTTTGAAACGTGTTGTAAACATAAGTCAATTTCTGTTATCATTACTTTTGTTCTTGCTATGAATGATGTGTTCTTGGGACAGATGCAGTTTGTACACAGTAATTCTCACCGCTCCCGTGCAGAATGCTACGCAGCTGACCCCATCACAGGTCGTGTGGCACGTGGGTAACAAGACTTTACCGTTAAATATTAAACTCTACACGGCTGTCTGGTGGGTATCTGCCTTCGCTGCACCCAGCTGTTTTTGACAGGGTGTGTATGATTTCTAGACGCTGGCAATTCTATCATGATCAGGCCAAGGGAAAATATTAGATCCAAATACTGTTAATGCAACCATTAACATGGTTATATGGGAATACAGCAAACGTGGTATTTGACTCGCAGGTAGGAATATTATGATTATATAATCGTAAATCACGGACATAATAAATTTCCAAGAACTAATCAATATTTTCCTCAAAATCATTTTGAGAAATTATTGAAAATCACAGTTTCAAGATGTGAGAGAGAGCGGTTTGGTTCTCACTATACGTTCCTGATCATTTTGATGGGAGAAAGGGACATCAGTCTGGATGCGTAGAAACATGACTATAGAGTACTCAACCGATGGAGATTTCGTTATAGCAAATTATGAGAACTTATTAACCGATCGTTGCTCCATTCTCCTTGCTTGACTGTATCCAAGGTGCTGGAGTGAGTCTGGTGTGGTGTCGTCTCGTTTGGCTATGGCTGTGGGCGGGATTACATGTTCAGGACTGACCTTATTACTACTTGATGTGGGACACTTGGGGTGATTCGATGTAACGACTTCCCACAGTCGTGTACGTTAGGTGGAAAATTGAGGGACTATTGTGTGCTTGTTGCAGTAAGATGTTTGGGATCCCTGCTCAGCATCTTTCTAATATTCCTGTGCAGCCAAGACGACCAATATTGCCTCTCCTCCAACCTTTCTTAAACTCTTGATGCCTGACACTGCTGAGCGTTAGATGCTCTGTTGTAAAGACCTCCACTTGCTGGGTTTGACGAAAGCCTTTCACCATTCCAATACTCACGCACTCTGCCTCACCATCCTGAAAAGTATGGGAGTCTGGCAAATATGAACCGAGAGCCATCCTGATTGTGCGTGATGTGATAGACTCGTTCAGTGGAGATGCCAGGCATTCCAAGCGTTTCTTTAGACGTATTTCCAGTTATCATTCGGGCTGCCTCCTGCGATCCGTTGATTATGGCTTTAGCCTCGGTTGCCCTTCCATGATTCCAGTTTTAGCTTGGTTTGCCTCCCATAATTCCAACATTAGCTTTGGTTGCCTCCAGTGCATGATTCCAAATGCGATTCCGGGTATCCCGTAATTCGTAAGTTATTCCAGTATGACAGATACTCCGCGTCAATACTCAAGGTTACTTCGTGGCGCCTCTTCCTCCTTCTTCCTTTGCAGGATTTCACTCCCGGCTTTGCCTGGCTCTTTCTCTCTTCAAGTTAGGGTGTTAACTAAAGCCTTTCAGGTCACCCTTTTTAATCAGAACTCGAAATAAGTTCAGAGGTCATCAAATAGTTCTCTCATCTCTGCCATACAACTTGGGGTCTTCAGCAACAAGGATATCACGCACACTGCTAAAGGTTTCGCACAAGGCCTTGAGGACATGCTCCTGTTGCATGGCCACAACATTTACTTCAGGGCATATGAGAGATTCATCTGGACAGCTGTGGTGAGGGGAAGATTGCGGGAGAGGGGAAAGGGTCCGCTCTCCCGGTTATAGGTCACTACAGGTCGTTGACAACACACATTTCCCAGATGCACACTATCCTGCTCGCTTCCTCTGCACGGCTTTTCTCGTCTTACTTATATTCAAACAATGAAAATATTTCATGACGTAAAGTTAATTACACTATTACTGTGCTGGGAATCCCTTACTATCTACGGCGAAGATGTCAGAAAAGTTACGCACGCACGCGCTCTGGGAGCACTTTCGTGTTCTGGTTTACGAAGACCGCTTTGGTTATAGAGTATACCAGTGTCGCTGCGGCTGCACTCAAGGCAGAATCCAGGAGCGACAGGTTAAACGCCCAAAAGATTAGCCAATCGGCGCTCACCAGGGGAAATCAGGGGGTCGGTGTAACTCAAGTCACTTGTCAATGTTACCAAAAAAATGGAAGAACAGAAAAGGATTTTTCTAGAAAATGCTCTGAGCAAAACAAAGAGAAATAGAAGAGGAATGTCGGAAACAAGATTTATTCTGGAGGGAGAGAGGGTGAGAAAAGTTTCTTCACATCTCATGGCCGAGACTGCAGGGAAAAATGGCCAGAAAAATAGCTGACCGGAAGTTTGGAAACCAATGTGTTTCGGCCATCACTGGCTGCTGCTGCTGGTGAAGTGTTGACGTGAGTGTGGTGCTGGCTACGACCACCATCTGCTGCTGCTGGAGAAGTGGTGGTGGTGGCGAAACGTTGCCTGTGTGTGGCGGCGGTGGCTACCACTAACCGGAGGTGTTGTGCCTAACTCCACGTTATAAAATATTCCCAACACGGAAGGAGGAGGCGGCCTGGGGAAGAATAATGGAAGAGCCGACTAGCGAGGACAGTGCCAGGCCAATGTCTTATTGATGGGTGTGTGAGGGGGTGGGGGGGCTGGCTCTAGGGGAGCCAGGGGGAGTGGTGGGGAGTGTGGTATTGGGCGAACAGGAGAACATCTGTGATAGCTGGGGTGCTGGGAAGTCTTGGGGGTAAGGGGGAGGTTATGCTCCCTGTTGCTAGGACAGAGCTGGGGGATGCTGGGGTGGAAGGTGTGCTTGGCACATGGGCATTGGAAAAGTAATATGGTAGTGGAACCTGGAGGGTGGAGATAGGACATGACGCTTGCGGTACTGAAGACTGTGTGTCACCGGCTGAGTGGGAGACAAGTTACTGGGGTGCAGGGGAGGTTAGGCTTTGATCTACCATCTGCCCAGAGGTAAGGGAGGAAGGGAGGAAGGAGTTTGTGTGGGATGGATAGGCGGCAAGGCAGCTTTGTATACGCGCCTCCCAACATTGCCTCTGTTAAATGTTTCCGCGCGCTGAGATGGTAGGAAATAGCGCGATCTCTCTCTCTCTCTCTCTCTCTCTCTGTCGTTTTATTGTTTGTATGTACTTGTTGGAGAGGGAGCAGCAGACATTGTCTTTCTTCCGCAGCCGAGAGGGAGCAGCAGACATTGTCTTTCTTCCGCAGCCAAACACAGTGTAAGAGACCTTATAGAAAGGAAACATTGCTCAGGATATTTCTTCTTTTTATGCAAATAGTCGAGTTACTATGGTGTGGGCTAGCTTGGGTGGCATTGCGTAGCAGACAGACGTTTCATAACTGTTGGGGTGTTACAGAGAAAATGCACGAGATGATGGGTAAGTGATGGAGAGTGAGGAAAGAAAAACGGAGATAAAAGAAAGAGGAGACAGTGAAATATACAGAGAACCATAGGAGTCTAAGAGGAAGGGAAAGTTGGATCTGATATATACCTAAGTAATGAAGTCATAGGAAGAACATACGGCGAGTAACGGGAGTTGAAATATTGAGAACTAGCAAAAGGAGTTGCTCGCCGTAGTGAAGACGGCAAGGATCATAAGGAAGGACTAAAAGGAAGGAAAACTGAGGACAGCGCACTCTTGTAGAAAGAACACGAAACTCAGATAGACAACAAGGGGACCAAATATGCAGGAAAATGAAATTGAAACATCGGTCACAGACATGAAGAACTGGTAAGCTACAGATGTGGACAATATACCCGAAGATTTTTTAAAACTCCAGGAGAAAAAATGTAACAGAGAAACTAGTACGGTGATACAAGGACATAGGTAAAAAGGGGGAAGGGCCAAGGACCAAACAGTGACAATACCTCTACGACAGAAGTCAAATAAAATGGACTGTTTAGGTCATCAGACAATCACCCTGTCAGCACATGCGACATAAACCAAGCTGAGATGTTGATAAGGAAAACGAAAACGCAAGCTAAGCTGTATATGTTCAAGAAAAGTTACGAAACTAAAGAAGTGATAGCAGAGTGAGGGTGTTGTGCCAAAGGAGACTGAAGCCTGACAGGTATGTCTCGTGGACTGGAAAGACTTATGACGGAGAACTGGAATGTTACTGTTGAGGATTCTGAAGGCGACAGATGTTCACCGGAGATCGAAGACAGACCAGCCAGTAGGCTGTACGCAGACCAGGAATCAGTGGTCAGAGTAGCGAGGGCGATTCAGAACCAGGAGTGGCTGGCCAGGGCGTTTGGTGCCAGTGTCCTCTGATTTCAGTTCTCTTCTCCTCCTTCGCAGAAATAATCTGAAGATGAGTGCAGCGCCGGAAGGAACTGAAGAGGGGGTTAAGTTCACAGGAGAGCTACTGATGATCAGGGTATGGTATCCAGAAGAAGCGCAAGTCTACAGAAGTCGATGTAAATGGGTGTGGTGTGAAGAATGGGTGGAAGACAAAGATGACGAACGTTTCCCCGAGGGTGGGAGAGGAAGCGATCAAGATCTTGGCTGATGAAGAGTCCGGTATATCAAGTGGAGAACAGTTTCAGATCCTTGGATGTCCCTAACATGGCGGACGGGAGATGTGATGCAGAGGCGAGTTCAAAAGCCAAAGTAGCAGTACACACTGCCAAGAAAGTACTGCTGACAATGGACACTGAAAACAGTGGTCTAGCTCTGTATGAAACCGAAACACGACACTCAGGAAAAGACGCAAATCGGTGGGATGATGTGTCGAAAAAAGAAAATAAAGAAATTCTGGGAAAAGAGAAAAAACAAAAGCCTGATCGAGGTGATCATGGCGAGGAAGACGAACTGAACTGGAACTATCCTGAGAAGAGATGGACCCCTAAGGGATCAGTATGCTGGAGGGACTGGAAGAGAAAATCGTTTGCAGAGACGCGGCGGTGAACCATGAGGAATGGCGAGGGAGGCGGCGCGGCGGCATCCTGCAGTCAGGCAAGTACTGACGACGACGACAACGACGAGGAGACCTTACCCCTAGGAGAGGTGGCAGGTAGTGGGAAAGAGACGGACACAACCACTGACGGAAAAATGCCATGACTCTCCATGATCACATTGACACCAGGACCAACACACTAACTGGGATATCAGAGAACCATCCAGCACTGTGATATCACCACAACAGTCAACAAACCCAGACGATAAACTACTAAACAAGCCAACAAACCAATCACTTCTCAGCAAACCATAAAGTTTACTACAACGTCAACATAATCATTACTCCATCTCAGCCACCAGTATGCACATGTCAATTTCCTGACTGAAAGGTAATTAATTATACAATAAAGAGTGTCCTTTGTCAAGTCTCTTGTGCTGCATGTCATGTGATATTTCTCGCGTGTCACCTTTTTCGTAAACCACCTCCAAAGTGGGTCATGTCATCTATAACGTGTGGTGCTCCTAGCAACATTTTCCTCATATCATCTTTCATTTGTCATCTCTCACGTGTTTTTTTCTTTTTCAGTTTTCAGTCAAGATTCGCCTCTCATTTTTATCTCTCTTTGGTTCTGTTTTCTAACAAGTATCATCACTTACGTTACAAGTCTTACGTTGGAGGTCACCTGATTAACATCTAACGTTTAGCAAATTATGGAAAACATACAAAATACATCAACGTTAATAACACTGTATGTATACACATAGGAGAAGCAGTAGCATGAGTGTAAAACTTTATCCCCGTAACACACACACACACACCAACGCTGACACACTGATCTAAAAAGAGAAAAAAACGTAAGCAGACAAAGACACGTTAGTGTCATATACACAAACACAGATATGAACAGAAATAAGACACACACACACACACACACACACACACACACACACACACACACACGCACACACACACACACACACACACACACACA